>OZ007584.1:13037316-13047316 GCA_963931925.1 Onchidella celtica | reverse complement strand
GCCTTTATCCCCGAACTGACAAGAATTTCCTTTTCAAAAAGATATTTTCTCAAGTCCTTACAGACCTGTAAAATAAAGGACGGTTGGCAGGTCTACTTCAAGAGATCAAGAGGGGAAACTTATAGAACCCCTTTCTTCTTCTCTCCCCCCCCCCTCCCCACTCCCGCGTCCGGCCCCAAACTTGCCCCTGATCATGACCACGCACCATCTGGTAGCCAGGCGTTGGCAGGTTCCATTACCCCCTTGGCCACTGGCCAACACTGGATGTATGCTGGAAACAGCAAAGCAGCGATCTGTCCCTCAGGTCTGTACAGTTACCGAGGTACATGTCTTGTTGAGTAGTGTCCATTGCATGCTCCTCTGTTATCTCATATCTCTCCCTTCCCTCTTCTGCTGCCCCCCCCCCCCGACTTTTTGTATTTGTATTTGTATACTTCTTTAATCCCATTTGGGAAATTTGCCTTTGTGCCACTGCAGCCCAGTTATAACTGGAGCAGGCACGTCGTCGCCACAGTGCAGCGCCCCCACTTGGACAAAATAATGTCTCTCTTCCTCACGTCTATATTTTTCTCGCCCTCTCTGCGCCCCCTTCCCTCCCCCCACTCTCCGATGACATGTTGCATACTCCAGTCTGTCCTTGTTGCAACTGTTAATCTGACATGTTGTCATATTATAGTGATATAGTCTGTACTTGTTACAACTGCTAATTTGACATATAGCATAGTTCAGGCTGTCCTTGTTACAACTGCTAATTTGACATATTGCATAGTCCAGACTGTCCTTGTTGCAACTACTAATTTGACATATTGCATAGTTCAGACTGTCCTTGTTGCAACTACTACTTTGACATATTGCATAGTTCAGACTGTCCTTGTTGCAACTACTAATTTGACATATAGCATAGTTCAGGCTGTCCTTGTTACAACTGCTAATTTGACATATTGCATAGTCCAGACTGTCCTTGTTGCAACTACTAATTTGACATATTGCATAGTTCAGACTGTCCTTGTTGCAACTACTACTTTGACATATTGCATAGTTCAGACTGTCCTTGTTGCAACTACTAATTTGACATACTGCATATTTCAGTCTGTCCTTGTTACAACTACTAATTTGACATATAGCATAGTTCAGGCTGTCCTTGTTACAACTGCTAATTTGACATATTGCATAGTCCAGACTGTCCTTGTTGCAACTACTAATTTGACATATTGCATAGTTCAGACTGTCCTTGTTGCAACTACTAATTTGACATACTGCATATTTCAGTCTGTCCTTGTTACAACTACTAATTTGACATATTGCATAGTTCAGACTGTCCTTGCTGCAAGTACTAATTTGACATACTGCATATTTCAGTCTGTCCTTGTTGCAATTACTAATTTGACATGTTGCACATTTCAGTCTGTCTTTGTTGCAACTACTAATTTGACACACAGCATAGTTTCAGTCTGTCCTTGTTACAACTACTAATTTGGCATGCTGCATTGTTTCAGTCTGTCCTTGTTGCAACTACTAATTTGACATATAGCATAGTTTCAGTCTGTCCTTGTTACAACTACTAATTTGACATATTGCATATTTCAGTCTGTCCTTGTTACAACTACTAATTTGACATATTGTACATTTCAGTCTGTCCTTGTTACAACTACTATTGTAATTTGACATGTTACAATTGTCGGCTATTTGCCGTATTGTTGTGTGTACAGGTTTGCCTTTTCGAGAACACGAGGATTGAAGTTTGGTCGGCAAAAGGGCTAACACAGCAGCATCTTCTCTCTAAAAATGTGACCACTTAGTTCGGGCCTGTGGGCGGGTCCCGGTGACAGATTTATTGGGCAGATAATGGCCCAAGACCATGTGCGTAGCTCTTTCACGCTCCACTGAGCACAGGTAAGGGTGGCCTGACAAATCTTGAATTCAACTTTTAGCTGACGTTATGATACCAATTAAATGATCCACAGCTTCCATATCACTAGTTGTTTGGAATCGAAGTTTGTACTAACACACAGAGAAATTTATCTGCTTTATAATGATGCACATTGTGACAGAGTGTCGTAAATATAACTTATGATTATCTCTACACTCTTACCTGACCCCCTGCAAATAAGAGTGGTGTATATTTTAGGAAGGCATTATATAATCCTAATTTTCCCATATTTTACATGCATGTTGATCGTCCACAAATGGCTCATCTTTTCAAGAAATACCTAAGCAACATTATGATGGATGTATTAAAGTGGCAACATATTGTCCCCAGCAGCCACCCACGTTTTTCTCCTCCGGTGTCACTGTTTTATTATTGAAACGTCACTGCAGATATTTCTAAAGGGTTGTGATTTAAAAGGAATTTGCCATATTTAAGAGAAATAATAGGAAACTTGATATTCTAATGGTATGGTGCCCTTACAAGAACATTCCAATGAAAATTAGTGAGGAGCTGAAATAATAGGATATCAAGGGCAGTTCAGAAAGACACGTTCATACAGTATATTAAAATTACAGGCAGGGGAGTACAATCTTCTAGATGACACAGATCAAAACTCCCACGAAAAAAGGCAGTTGAAAGTAGTAGTCGATGGACATAGAACATGAAATAGATGAACCAGAAAAGAATAAACTCCCACTACGTCAAGGACCAGCATGTTTCACTCTTGATCAAACCATAAAGCAGCACAGAATTATCCTCCGGACGTATCACTGCACGGCAGGTTATTTATTGGCAACCAGTGCAAAAAATAGCTCACACCATACAGGTATTCAATTATCTAACAGAGCAAATAGTGCAGAAAACTATGAAATTAACCTAAATTAAAGACATTGACTTGCAAGCAGCAACAATTTCGAATATGTTTAATACACTAAATGAACTACACCCAGTTGTCGATTCCCATATTTCACATAGTAACATTATATTTCCCGAACTAGTTCCTGATATTGAATACGCTATAAAAATGTACTGCAGCTTTTATAGAAGAACTAAAGCAGCATAAATTTATCCTAAATTTCATTGTTTTTCAGGTTAAATATTTTGGTCTTTGGGTTAGGATTTCATGGTGAGCAAGGTGGAGAGCAACTGCATCAAACAACATCTGCTATTGAACATCAGGCTAGAAGTATTATATTATCTACACAAAAGACAAACCTAAGTTCATTGTGTCCAGGCACATGGCCAGAAATCTTTCCTGATTTGATTTCAAAAGATCCACCTTCTAAACAAAAAAGAAAAGATAGCTGAAATTATTACATCTCCCCCTCATGTACCCCCAATCGGTCTGCTTTGGTTCACAAAAAGAAATGTTTGTACTCAAGTTTAACGTTTGTACTCAAGTTGTTAAACTTCTATTTTCATGCTTTGCTTGATCGAATGGTAAAAGTGCATTGTTTTGTCATACTGTGTAAATAATGTCAGTTGAGCGTTTTCTTCTGAAATCTTTTTGCTGTTTCAGGATTTCTGCATTCGCAACAGTATAAAAGAGTAGGGTATATTTATGCAAGACGCATGGTATACACTGTGTAACCTTTGCTATTGCTTTTTGGGTATCCTGCAATACGTTTAAGATTCTCAAAAATGTTTGCTAGATGAATGAATGGTGTTATTACATGTAAATTAGCTAATTGTCTGACAAAAATGCCATGTGATTATGCTTTCAATATGTGTAGTGGAAAGAAAATGTATATTTTTTGTAGCAGATTCAATCTGAAAAAATATTCATTGCAAGGAAATGAAAATTGTTGCCATAATGCTTATTTCACCATGCTGCACATTAATACTTACCCTTCATTATAAACATAGTAGTATTTATGGGAATGCATGTTAAATTGTATTTTTTAAAATTAAAATGACAGAAAAATAGTTTTTTAAGATAATTTTGGTGACCAATTTCTGCTAACCAGGAAAGTACATCTGATTAAAAACACTAGGTATTTTATTTACCACATAAAAAGCCACAAATTCTTGAAGTTTCTTTGCATACCTTGGGTGTATGTGAGAGTTGCACCTTTGAAGAGATATTGCCACTTGAATTTTGTGAAAATAGCGAAAAAATGCCAAACTGACATGCTAAAATCAGCTGCGGGCAGTCAAGCGCAACGAAAACCCATTACTGAGCCGGCCAGGGGTGATGGCCGTAACTTGATATGCCACTAACAGGAGTGGACCACCAAACTAAGTGCTCAGAAAGATGCCGCTGTGCTAAAACACACACAACAATACGTCACAAAACACATATCTCGAAAAGTTTTAAACCGATTGGAACGACACTCACACATAATGAAATTATTTCTTACGCGGGGTTTTGCTACAGACAACTTTTTCTTTTTTGCCCAATTTTGACGTTGATCATGAAATTAGGAGTGAGAGAATCATTTTCATGACAACACCTCAAAGTCGGCAAAATCTCGCATAGAGCAGTATGGCAAATCCCTCTCGACAGTTCACCCTGTTCTTCTTGAAGCCGCTGATCTGACGCATTGGTTATTTCAGTTTGCACTTGACGTTGCAACTGCAGATAAAATAATGACCATTCTGCATATTTCAAGCTTTAAATTTTACTACTACTAAATTGACAGGTTGCAAAATTATACCAGCCTCTTCTTATTATAACTGATTTGACACGTTGCAAACCAACAATCTGGCCAGTTGCAAATTCCTGTCCAAGGTTGCAACTTTTAACCCAGCAAGCTGGAAAAACAACAACAATCCTTCCAAAATGAACAGCAAATCCATCAAACAGGGTTGCATGACCACACGCCTATATTTTATGCAATGCCAGGTTTTTTTCCATCCCATTGGGAAATTTAATGGATCCCAGCTAAATTCTCTGTGAGCGCACAACTTTACTTCTCATGCATAATTGCGCAGAGGGGTGAAAGGGGGAGGGGCTGCTAGTGGCACTGGGGGGCAGGGGAGGAGGAAGAGGAGAGGAGATCATTTCCTGCATGCCTCGCACGTGCATCTGGGGTATCTCTGTCCCTCTGGCTTTTCCAGCTGATGAGCGGTCGATGAATGAGCAACTTAGTCTCCGACTTCCTATTTATTTCCCCTTGTCTGTCACTCTTTATCTCTCTCTCTCACTCTTCCCTTCTTTTCCCCTTTCCTCTTGTCTGTCAATCTCGCTCGGTCTCTCTCTCTCTCTTTACCTCTCTCACCCTTCTCCTCTTTCTTTTTCCTTTTTTCCATTGTCTGTCACTCTTTTCTGTCTCTCTCCTCTGTCCCTCTCACCCCCTCTCTTTTCCCCTTTCCCCTTGTCTGTCGGTCTTTCTCTCTCTCTCTCTTTTTCTCTCACCCGTCCCCTCTCTCTTTTCCCCCTGTCTGTCACTCCCCACCCCCTCCTCCCTCCTGTCTTTCCCACTCTCCACTACATTGTCAGTACCAAATGCCCCGCTGAAAAATGAATCACTGCGTCCGGCCAATGCTCCATTCATTTCAAGTGAGTTGGTCTCTACAGGAGTCTAAATTTCAGACAATCCATGTAAACACTACTGTATGACTCGGCTGAAATTCATCTGAAGCATGCGGCTCATCAGCGTAATCCTTCATACTCACAAACACAAGAATACATAATTATAAACACTAGCCGACCCGCGTAAGATAAATCTTGCAGGTTCATTGTAGGAAGCCCAACCGTATAGCTAGGTCTAGGCTACATTAAAAGCATTTGGATTCGATGCAATGACTAACAGAACTTTCGCAGAAAATACACAGATGTGATTACGTTGATATTCGACCACCAATGTGAACAGAGAGGTGAAGGACATAATTTCCAGTCACGCTTTTCGGTTCTATCCGATGAAAATGAGTCTGTTTTTGCGGCTCAAAAAATGTTAATATAAATAACAGTAAAGACTGATTTTGGTTCAAAATGAATGTGTCCACGTAAGTCTTGGTCAAAAATTGATGCAGTACACCAAGTTTCATCATTTTTGATGGCGTAGTCGCCAAGTTTTAGCTGCTTACAGGTTCATCCTCTAGCTCAATTATAGTAAAGATGTGCCTTTACGCCCCTGCGGTGTCTTTCTCTGGACCGCTTTGATAATGTTTTTCCAGATCATTTCCCGGTTTGTCCACGGCTAAAAAATACTAAAATAACGAATTCCAGAACTTAATTACACAACAACAATTCTTCCAAAATGAACCGCAAATCCATCAACAATCCACCAATTAGGTAGGTAGGAGTACATTTATTTCTGGATCTTTTCTTCGGGTGTTCTTCCACTCTCCTTCCCCGCCCCCTCATCTCTCTTAAAAGACCTATTCTTTGCATATTCATCTACACTCACCCCCCCCCCCCTCTCTCTAACACTGAAGAAATTGTCGTTTTTTCCTCTCGAGCATACTTTTGGAATAGCCTCTTGGAGGACAGACGCAACAGCGACATCGGGTGAGCTTCAGAAACAAGTCAAAGACCCATGGAATTCAAGGTATCCGCCAAAGGTCTTCATCACCACCGAGTGTCAGAAAGGATTATGTTAGGAGACGAGTCTAATTACAAAGCCAAATAGAGAAAATACTGAGTTGAGTGCACTGGTCAGCTATAGGTAGAATGCGCATGACGTCACAAAGTGTTTTGGTTTTGATATTCCTACACTAAAAAGATGGCCGGTGGATCAGCTGATTAGTGTAACTTCGAGATATGTCTAAGCGCTTAAAATGCCTGCTAGTTGCATTGTAGTTGATTGTTATGACAGGGGTGCAAAGGATGGATCCAAGCTGGTCAAATTTCCCTATCATCCGTGTAAACACGGGAAAGGAAGTGAAAGAATTGACCAAACATCTCCCATTGAACATGTACACACGTGCCATTGTTTACTGTAGCGAACTACTTTCAGCTCGCCGCCAGTTGGTTCGCGACGCCTCCCGTGCTCACAGTGCAAATCAGCTAACGAATCAAAATCAATGCCAGAATCGCCATGGTGATGAGTGGGTCCTTACACTAAAGATGGCAGTTATGCGCATTCTACCTATAGAGAAAATACTCAGCTCTGTTCACTGTTCAGCTATAGCTGACTATGCAAAATACAAAGCTTCCCTAACAACAGCTTGATGATTTCGTGTTACAGTTGAGTTTTGCGAATGGGACACCCATGACATAACAAAGTGGTTCTGGAGTTTCGGCACGAAAGAAAGCGAGAAAACATAAACGTCACAAATGTGTAAACTGTTATTCTTCCAGCGTATCACAATCTGCAACGGCAAGGCGAGAGGAAAAAACAACAATTTCTACAATGTGAGAGAAAGAATAGAGGAAGGTTTACAGTATAATATGATCATGCAAAGAGTATTAGTTTTGAGAGAGCGAGAGAGATAGAGTGACAGAGAAGGGGGGGGGGGAGGAGGGGACAGCAAGAGAGAGCGAGAGCGACATAGAAAGCGAGAGAGAGAGGAGGAAAGAAGCGAGAGAGACAGAAGGGTGAGAGAGAGACAGAGACACAGAAAAAGGGAAGAGAGAGAGACAGACAGAGATATAGACAGAGAGAGAAAGAAAGAGAAGTGGGAGAAGAGACAGAGACATAGAAAAGGGAAAGGAAGAAAGAGAGAGAGAGAGAGAGAGAGAGAGAGAGTTGGAGGGGGGAGAGGAAAACAGAGAGTCAGATGGAGCAAACGAAACATTAATCATGCCCAGAATCAATTACAATAAAATAATGTCAAAATCATTAGACCCAGCCCCCCCCCCCTCCCCCCACCCCTATCCGATGGGGGAAACGCCCACGAAATATTATCTACGGGAAACTTCCTGGGTACACCAGATTACAGGGAAATTTCCGCAGTGCTTGTTTGTTCGTAGCAGTTTGTCCACGGCTGGGGGTAGTGATTACAAGAGGGGATAACTGTGTTGTCAGTGGTTGGAGTAGAAGTTAGTGCTCTTGGCTTTGTGTGGTGGGAGGTCTGTTGTTGCTGGTGGGCGGATGAGGGAGGGGGGAGGGAGGGAGTGAATGGGTGCATGGATAGGTGGGTGAGTCTGTCAGTTTCTCTATAATTCACATAGCGAGGTACGGTGTATGTAAGTGGACGGTTGGGTAAGGGCTCCGGCCAAAGAGACAGAGAGAGAGACACACACACATACAAGTAGATAGATAGATAGATAGATAGATAGATAGATAGATAGATAGATAGATAGATAGATAGATAGATAGATAGATAGATAGACAGATAGATTGAGAGAGAGACAGATAGACAGACAGAGAGATAGATAGACAGCGTTCAGTTCACACACACACACACACACACACATGTAAACTGTCACGAGTGGAGTGAGTGCAATTAAGGGGATTGCTACAGAGCGGGTGTAGAGTAAGAAGGGCTCACGGTAGGCAAGTCAGTTAAGCGTGCTGTTGTGAGTTGTGGGGGGTCTGAAGGAGGCGAAAGGGCTGTGTTACTATCACTGCAAGTTAGAAGGTCCTACGGAGCGGACCTGTGAATAAGAGCCCATCGGGCGGACATAAGGGAAGCAGTCGAGAAGACTAGAGAGAGAGTCTTTCCAGTAATGACTGGTGTCGGGGACGGGCCGAAGAGCCACCTCGATGAGCACAAGTGATAGGCCAGCATAGGGCCGGAGGCCATACATAGGCCAGAAGTGAGACTGTCGGTGCAGGACAGTAGAGGCACATAAAGTCGTGGCAGTCAGGCCACGGACAGGAACGTAGATATGAGAGTGAATGAGATACTATATTATTGCCATGATGATGGGCAAGTGAACTGATAAGGTGTATGACAATAGGAAGGGGATATTGAGAGACTGCGGTGCCAGTGGATCATTAATGTACTATTAAGACCCTGAGGGGAGAGGCTGAGGCCGAAGTGCCTTTAGGAGTAACTACCGGATTGTGGATCCGAGGGAGAGTGTGTGTGAGAATAAGGCCGTTGTACGGCAGTTGATTTCAATAATATAATGTATGTAACTGCGCTATTATCTGTATAATTATGTTTAATAAATGTGTGAGTCTGATGGATTGTTCTGTTAAGTGTTAACTTGTTTGTTCGTGATTGTTGTCCTGTCATAACTTATTACATCTCCCAGTCTGGGATTTGTGACATAAACCATCAACAATGATCTTGCTTTTTGATCAAAAGGGTAAAAACTCCACACACACATCACATAGGCTATCCAGACATGGACAGAATTTATCAATCAGCCCATCTCCCCAAGACCACACAGAAGAACTTAAGAACAAAGCATTCCCTCCTGACTGTGACAAAAACAAAACAGATATCTCATACTCACTTGTGTCCTGGTTTTTCTCTTGGTCTGAGTCCTCTTTCTCTGGAATGTCCACTTTCTCCCCCTCCTCGTCCTCCTCAAGCCCTCCCTTCTCTCCTCCTTCCTCCTCCGTGTCTTCCTCGTCCGGGTTGATCTGCGCGCTTATCTTGTTTCGCTCTTCCTCGTCAATCTCCAGGCTCTTGTTATCAAAATCATCATCGTCGTCGTATTCCCTGCTGCATTCGGACAAACTCTCACTCACCGCGTCTTCCTCACTGACCTCTTCATCATCTTCATCATCGTCGTCGTGAGAGTTATCTCCGTCGTCATCGTTCGATTCGGTTGGCGAGTGCAGGGATAGGTGATGGGTTTGAACGAGCCAATAGGACATTATCAACCTACTATCAGAAGATTTTGTTCATCGACACATCTGCCGTGTGTTCTTTCATACAATCCTGACGATGAACCACTGTGTTCAATACAATCCTGTCTACAAGCCACTGTGTCCAATACAATCACTGTGTCCAAAGCATTTAATAAACCTTGTTAGCTGTTTGGAATTCCTTGGAGAATTCAATAAGCACATCTGCTCTGTGTTCGTTCTTCTATAAAACACTGTCAACAAGCCAAAATCACTGTGTCCAAGCACTTACGAAACACATCCCTTTGTAAGCTCAAATTCCTTGTCGAAAACAGTACAGATAGTCCTTAAGTTTACCGGAATTTCTGCCTTGTTTTCTTGCAAAACAACACTGTCGGCAAGCCAAAAACCACTGTGTCCAAGCATTCAGCAAACACAC
>OZ007584.1:13029816-13032316 GCA_963931925.1 Onchidella celtica | reverse complement strand
ATTTTGACTGTACGGAAACCGATGGATGGATGGATGGATAGATGGATGGACCAACTGTGGGATGGGTGGATGGATGAATGGATGGATGGATGGATGGGTGGGTGGGTGGATGGATGGATGAATGGATGGATGGATGGACCAACTGTCGGATGGATGGATGGATGGGTGGGTGGGTGGATGGGTGGATGAATGGATGGATGGATGGGTGGATGAATGGATGGATGGATGGATAAATGGATGGATGGATGAATGAATGGATGGATGGATGAATGAATGAATGGATGGATGGATGGATGGATGGACCAACTGTGGGATGGGTGGATGGATGAATGGATGGATGGATGGCTGGACCACTGTGGGATGGATGGATGGATGGATGGACCAACTGTGGGATGGGTGGATGGATGAATGGATGGATGGACCAACTGTGGGATGGGTGGATGGATGGATGGACCAACTGTGGGGTGGGTGGATGGATGAATGGACCAACTGTGGGATGGATGGATGGATGAATGGATGGCTGGACAGACTGTGGGATGGATGGATGGATGGTTGGACCAACTGTGGGATGGGTGGATGGATGAATGGATGGATGGACCAACTGTGGGATGGGTGGATGGATGAATGGATGGATAGATAGACTGTGGGATGGATGGATGGATGGACAGACTGTGGGGTGGATGGATGAATGGATGGGTGGGTGGATGGATGGATGAGATTGCTATCAATGAGACTTCGCACATCAGCCTCCTAATTTTACAGGCTGCGTCATTCGTGGTTCATAATCTGGAGTTTATGTCTCTCTCTCCCTCTCTCTTTATTTGTCTGTCTGACTGTCTCTCTGTGTGCCTCACGTTTTCTCGTTATCTTTCTCATTCTCCCCCCCCCCCCCTTCACAATCATTCTCCGAACGCGAGGTCATGAAGAACCATCAAACTTTTCTGCCCATCAACATCAACTAATGCGCGCCAAGACTAAACCCCTACACGGACAACTGGCCGTGGTCACTAATGCCGTGTTCACATTGGTATCCCCGCAATTCAATTTTCCATAAACCTCTCAACACCCAAAAATTAAAACCTAACGCCGTGCAATGCGCAGATGTTCTACACTCACTTCATGAATCAGATCCGCGTACAGGTAAAATTGCTGACTGCACTGGAGAACACAAACACGCACTAAAAAAAAACAACAACAAAAAAACAGAAAGAATGAAAGAAAGTTGTAAAAAAAATCACAGGTGTTGTCAGGGAAGTGAAAAAGCGGATTTGAATTTTCTAAATTCGTTTTTGTTTCCTTTTTCATGTTTTTTACTGGTTTTTTTTTTCCCCATGGCCATGAAGAAAGACAGAAGGAACAAAAAGAAGAAAGGTGGAAAAAGAGAAAAAGAAAAAAAGCTAGAAAGAAAAAGGGAAAAAAGAGAGAAAGAAAGAAGGAAAGAAAGGGAGAAAGAAAGAAGGAACAAAAAGAAGAAATATGGACACAAAAAGAAAATGTGAAAGAAGGAAAGAAAGGGAGACAGAAAGGAGGAGAGGGCGAAAAAAGGAAAGAGAGAAAGAAAGAATAAAACGAAAACAAAAGGAAGAAACTGAAAGAAAGAAAAAAGGAAGATAGAGAGAAAGAAAAAAAGGAAGACAGAGAAATGAAAAAAGGAAGAAAGAAAGAAGAAAACGATGAAAGACAGAAAGAAAGAAAGAAAAGGAAAATTGGCTAACATGCCAGAGAAGTAAGTCTGTTTGATCTCTCTCTCTCTCTCTATCAACACTGTAAAGGAAAACAGAAAGAACGAAAGCACAGGTGTGCCAAGGAGGTGAAACAGCGCGCTTGCCCTGTTTCTTTTCCCGTTCACTTTTTGTGTGTGTGTGAGTGTGGTTTTGAAATTTTCATGGCCGTGATCTTGAAATCTTGGAACCGGGAAGATGATCTGTTTCACGTTTCTACGTGGAAATTTTGGAATCGTTTTCCACCTTTTCATTTTTTTTTGTTCCATATTTTTCTTTTCGCCATTTCTGTAATGACATCATCAGCTCTTTCATAGGATCTTAAAAGTCATTTAGGAAGATAAAAAAAAAAATGGGGGGAGAGACTGAGCGGTTGGGGGAACGAGGTTTTACTATTGTTTCTTCTTTGCTAGATAGGTATTCCATAAATAGCGCCCCCCACCCCCCCCCCCCACTTCTTCCTCACATCCCAGTATAACAGAAAAGCCAGATTCCATGAAACATTAACTTATTAAACGTGCCTGCATTCACCACCCTATAGGATTGCGTGCATGCACCTGTGAGTACATGATGCAAATGAAATGCAGAAGGCTGTAATATTTACGCCCTTGGAGAGAAAGACAGTGTGCATGCACCTCTCCGTGAAGAAAAGACTTTTATCATTTATTTTTTTGTTCCGATGGGGAAAAAAAGACGAAAGAAAATACAGAGGGATGGGAAGGGCGGAGAGGAGAGGCAGTGAGAGAGAAAAGAGGGAGGGTGGGTGAGAAAGAGGAAAA
>OZ007584.1:13012316-13024816 GCA_963931925.1 Onchidella celtica | reverse complement strand
AGAGAGAGAGTGAGAGAGGCGGAACAAAGTAAGAAAGAGGGGCAGGCAGAGACGGAGAGACAGACAGAATGAGAAAGAACAAGTATGATAGCGAGGGAGGGGCAGAACACAAAGGAAGGGAGGGACAGAGAAAGAGAGAGAAAGAGAGAAAGAAGCAGAGAGAGAGAGAAAGAGAGAGGGGGAGATAGAATGAATGAATGAATGAATGAATGAATAAGCAAACAGGGACATAATAATGTACACACGCAAGGAGGGGCGGGGAAAGACAGATCAGAGAGAGAAAGAGGGACGAGAAAGAGACAGGGAGGAGAGACAAAGAGAGAGAGAGAGAGAGAAAGAGAGAGAGAGAGAGAAAGAAGGAGAATCAGGACTGAGATCAGCATGTCCCACTTGAAGAGTGTAGCCCCCACTACAAAACAGATCAATTGTTGCACCCCGAAGCTTTCCTGTGTGTCACATCCAACATTGAGCCGCTGCCTACAGTACTCCCTTCAGGCCTGCAGCTATGACTCATGCTTTGTCCCAGTGGTTCTCACATTATGTACCCCACTAGGGCACGCCTTGAATCAGGTTTAATCACTTGGGTGCAATTATCAGAACAAACACATCCGACCCATTTCTCAACAATGAGGAGGACAATGACGACTTACAGCTCGGAGTTCGTATTTCATTTCCGACATAATAGCAGATGGTTTGTGGACGCTTCTGGCAGGGTCTGATTCTGTCCTATCGTTCTGTCATATTCTGTCTATCGTCTAGATTTTCCCTCGCATCTCACACACCGTTTTTCACTTAGGGGAAAAGACGCCCTCCCGAATGTGCGACGTGCAATTGCCAACTATCAATAATACATACTGTAACTAAACGTGTAGACTTCATGCATACCCGAAGAAGGCACCATGCCTGCGGATCCATGAAAGAATTATTTTCTGACGTGGACCTTCAACTCATCCTGTTCTTTCTGAGAGAGGCTACGATCTGCAGCCTGATTTAATACTCGTTTACAAAACGGTTTCTAGATCTATACAAAACAACTTCTTTTAGAATTTTAACAATGTCTTAAAATTATATGAGTGTATTTAATTCTATGTCAAACTTAGAGGCTCTGAATACGAGACATAAATAATGAAATGTACCCAAATAGACCGTGAAGGATGCAAAGTGGCCGATATCGTGTCAAGGCGCGTTAAAACCCAAAACTCAAACTCAAATTCCCAAGCTCAATATGGCTGTTACAGCGTAGATGTGCTTTCTCAAAACCCAAACTTGGACTTAATCTTCTGCCATACTCAAATACCTGACTTCAAATGCCTGACTTCAAATGCCTGACTTCAAATACCTGACTTCAAATGCCTGACTTCAAATGCCTGACTTCAAATGCCTGACTTCAAATGCCTGACTTCAAATGCCTGACTTCAAATGCCTGACTTCAAATGCCTGACTTCAAATGCCTGACTTCAAATGCCTGACTTCAAATGCCTGACTTCAAATGCCTGACTTCAAATGCCTGACTTCAAATGCCTGACTTCAAATGCCTGACTTCAAATGCCTGACTTCAAATGCCTGACTTCAAATGCCTGACTTCAAATACCTGACTTCAAATACCTGACTTCAAATACCTGACTTCAAATACCTGACTTCAAATGCCTGACTTCAAATGCCTGACTTCAAATACCTGACTTCAAATACCTGACTTCAAATACCTGACTTCAAATGCCTGACTTCTTATCATCACCGCCATCTCCACGCCCATCCCTACAATGTTTTTTAAATGTACGAGTATTCTCCAGATGTTTATATATATCAGATTAGACCATACATTTTGGACGCACGAGTGCACTTTGATACGTTAGCTAAAATTTCGCTAAGTTATTGGTAAGCTTCCACCTGATAAAAGGCGCTGTGAAATTCTAACTGTCACGGTTTTTGTCGTTGTTGTTGACTTTCATTTGTTAGTTTAACTGATGTTCAGCTCTTTGTGTGCCAGTCACCGATATATCGGTTCTTCCACTAGTCACGTTTGTGCCAATCGCCGATGTATCGGTGCACTAGAATGCTAGGCTATTTTGTTTCGGGAAGAAAGAAAGTTGACTTTCTATTAACAGATGTTGCTGTGGTTAATCTTCATTCATCTCCCTTGCTTTTTTTCTTCCTGTATCGGCAAACGTGGAAAATTTCATGGCACCCAAAGAATTACTTAATGGCCCTTTTCAGCTCAGTAACGATTAAGTTTTACAAGACGCAAGGCTTGGGGCCCCCTCAGAAAGTCAGTAGGTCCAACGATTGAATATCATTACAACGGCATGAGAATTCTTTTGGCCTGTAACCCGTTTGTGCAGGATCTGTGATAGCACAAAACCTATTCATTAATCCCGTATTCCGAGTATTCCGTTGTAAAAACAAAAGATCAAAGTGCAGGCTATGGGTTGGCGTTTTATGCTGCTCACTTTGAACCCCTGCACACCGGCGTGCAACATGCAGACCCAATGCTTTTATCTCTGCAGTTTATCTTTTTGTTTATCTGTGCTGGAGTTCTACGTTGTTTTAAGAGAATATCAGAAACTGGGTTTAGGCCTTCCGAAGACCGCCGACGAGTGAGTGAGAGAAACTAGGCCACCGGGGCTATCAAAAACAACCGCAGACAATGGAAATTTTGCTATCTTTCAAAGATAAATTGTCTAACGATTTAGGTTAGTACTATGTAGTTACTGCAAGAGAAACTGCCGTGTAGAATAGGAATTAACACGAAACCCTCTCTATTGTCTGGAATTCTTCTTCTATTGTTCGCCAAATGTAAATCTGCAGATTTGTTCTTTTAAGAAAATCTAAGGATTTCTGCAGTTCTGGCAGAGCACCATAGAGTTTGATATTCAGGTCGGTGGGTTTGGGCCAATACTATTATGTTTCTCGTAGTGCTGAGAAGAGTGTCTGGAATGAAACTGCATAAAAATCGATCGGTTCAAATGCCGGGTTCTAACTTCTGATGAGAGGCCTACGGTGAACTACACACATACAACTAGGAAATAGGACCCCCACATACAAAAGCATAAGAACCACTGCTGTGATCACCCGTTCATGGACTCTGAGCTCTCCGAGAAAAACAGCATTCATCAATACACCGTCCGGCTTGACAACAGTGGTTGAATGGCGGGGAGGTGGGGTTGTTGAGGATCGCAGTGAATGAAATGAAGGCAGAAAGAATGACGGCGGATGAGAAAGAGAGACCGAAGGTGGGAGAGTGTGTGAGAAGAAGAAGATTTAGAAGCTCCACATGGGGTTACATGACGTCAAAACTGTACTGAGTTTGAGTTTGGATTTGGAGAAGGCGCATCGACACGACATTCATGGTCACGTTGTGCTAGGCAAAATCAAAACGATAGACAGAATGTAATAGGATGATAGGACAGACGGAGACCCTACCAGTAGCGTCCACCAACCTCCCGTCAAAACTGTACTGAACATTGGACGACAAGAAATGTGGAGAAAGACATAAAGACGGAAAGAATAAGGATGGATGAGAAAGAAAGAAAGACAGACAGAACGAAAGACAAAGAAAGACAGGCAGACAGACAGACAGAAAAAAAGACAGACAGACAGAACGAAAGACAAAGAAAGACAGACAGACAGAATGAAAGAAAGACAGACAGAACGAAAGACAAAGAAAGACAGACAGACAGAATGAAAGAAAGACAGACAGAACGAAAGACAAAGAAAGACAGACAGACAGACAGAATGAAAGACAGACAGACAGAACGAAAGACAAAGAAAGACAGGCAGACAGACAGACAGAAAAAAAGACAGACAGACAGAACGAAAGACAAAGAAAGACAGACAGACAGAATGAAAGAAAGACAGACAGAACGAAAGACAAAGAAAGACAGACAGACAGAATGAAAGAAAGACAGACAGAACGAAAGACAAAGAAAGACAGACAGACAGAATGAAAGAAAGACAGACAGAACGAAAGACAAAGAAAGACAGACAGACAGACAGAATGAAAGAAAGACAGACAGAACGAAAGACAAAGAAAGACAGACAGACAGAATGAAAGAAAGACAGACAGAATGAAAGAAAGACAGACAGAACGAAAGACAAAGAAAGAAAGAAAGAAAGAAAGACAGAAAAAAAGGCAAAGAAAGAAAGAAAGAAAGAAAGAAAGACAGACAGAAAAAAAGGCAAAGAAAGAAAGAAAGAAAGAAAACAGACAGAAAGAAAGAAAGTGAGATAAACATAAAGTAAGGAATGCAGGATGCAGAGGAAGACTCCACTTAAAGGGGTTGTGCCTGTTGTTAGGAGAGCGTAGTGTCTTCCACAGTAATCTATAGCTGACCACTGTACACAACTCTGTATTTTCTCTATTCGCTTCTGTAATTTGACTACGGTCCCGTAACAACAGCAGGCTACGTGACGTAAAAATTGTACTGAAGGTTCACCGAAGAGAACAGGGGCGAGGAAGAAGGTGTGCGTGGAAAGAAAAACGAAAGACAGAATGAGAGTGGAAGGAAGAGAAAGAAAGAAAGGAAGAAGTGGAAGAAAATATAAAAAAAAAAGTGTGAGAGGTTTGAGACGATTAAGCTGCATGTGCTGTTAAATAACGTCAGAATCACACTGAACATTCGGGGACGGAGGGGGGGGGGGGGTTAGGTAGAAAAGAAAACGAAAGACAGGATGGGGGGAGGGGGGGGAAATAAGAAGAAAGGACGAAGGGTGGAGAAAATGAAAAACGTGGATGGCAGATTTTTTAAGGAAACGAAACTGCCTTCATGGTTACATGACGCCGAGATTATTCTGAAGATTAGCCGCAGGGAGGGTGATGTTGAGGAGAAAGAAAGAATGACTGCGGATGAGAAAGATAGAAAGAAAGAATGACTGCGGATGAGAAAAAGAGAAAGACTGCGGATGAGAAAGAGAGAAAGAAAGAATGACTGCAGATGACACAGAGAGAAAGAAAGGAAGATGGTAGAAGATGGTAGAAGATGGTAAAGAGAAAAAGCTGCATGCGGGGTCACGTCGTGATCCCGGAATTATATTGAAGATTAATTGAATAATAATAACAATAATAATAATGATAATACAATACATTTGTATGACGCCTTTCCATTAACAATGTTCAATGCGCCTGACATGACTCTCTCTTCTTCTCTCACTCTCTCCTCCTTCCTCTCTCTCTCTCTCTCACTCTCTCTCCCCGACTCTGTCATTCATGACGAGCTCTCTCTTTTTCTACCACCTAGTGGAAACACTGTGAGAATAGATGATGTTTTAGTTTACGTTTAAAAATCTCCAAATTAGATGATTCGCGAACAGCTTTTGGAAGTTTGTTGAAGAGAAGACGGGAGAGAGGAAGAAGCTAGGAAGAAAGAATAAGAGTGGCTGAGAAAGAAAGAAAGACTGATGGAGAAAACAAACAAAAAAAGTCAAAAGAATGAAAAAAGCGGTATGCCTGGTTTCATGGGATCAGAACCATATTGAAGATTAGGCCAGAAGAAAATCGGAAGGTGGGGGGGGGGGGGTGTTGAGGAGAAAGAAATTTGATGAAAGAGAGAAAGAATGAAGGAGGTTGAATAAGAAAGAAAGAAAGAAGGACGGAGGAAATGAAGAAAAAGATGAGTCAAAGATTGAGAAGAAGTGGCATGCGTGATTACATAAGAGTAGAGAATCAAACTGAAGATTAGACGTGGGGGGAAAAACAAAGGGGGGAGGGGGGCAGTGCGTGGAGGAAAAATCGATTCGAAAGACAGTGGATGAGAATGGACGAGGAATGAGGAACGAAGGACTGGGGAAATAAATGAGGGGTCAAAGATTCACAATTACAAGAGATCAGAATCATACGGAAGATTGGCAGAAGAGAATATGAGGAGGAAGAGAGACAAAGAGAGAATGAGAGAAAGAGAGAGAGAGAGAGACAGAGAGAAAGAGAGAGAGAGAGAGAGAGAGAAAGAGAGAGGCAGAGAGAGAGAGAGAGAAAGAGAGAGGCAGAGAGAGAGAGAGAGGCAGCGAGAGAGAGAGAGGCAGAGAGAGAGAGAGAGAGAGAGGGGCAGAGAAAGAGAGAGAGAGAGAGAGGCAGAGAGAGAGAGAGAGACGGCCACCCAAAATATGACAGAGACCATGTACATGTGTGTGTGTGAGTGAGAGAGAATGAGTAAGAGAGAGAGAGAGGCAGAGAGAGAGAGAGAGAGGGAGAGAGAGAGAGAGAGAAAGAGAGAGGCAGAGAGAGAGAGAGAGAGAGAAAGAGAGAGGCAGAGAGAGAGAGAGGCAGAGAGAGAGAGAGAGAGAGAGAGAGGCAGAGAGAGAGAGAAAGAGAGAGGCAGAGAGAGAGAGAAAGAGAGAGGCAGAGAGAGAGAGGCAGAGAGAGAGAGAGGCAGAGAGAGAGAGAGAGAGAGGCAGAGAGGCAGAGAGAGAGAGAGAGAGAGAGAGAGACGGTCACCCAAAATATGACAGACCATGTACATGTGTGTGTGTGAGTGAGAGAGAATGAGTAAGAGAGAGAGAGAGAGAGAGAGATGGAGAGAGAGAGAGAGAGAGAGAGAATGTGTAGACAGGTGTCTTTAATAGAGTCCAAAGAAAGAGAAAAAGAGAGAGACAGACAGACAGACAGACAGATTGAATGAGACAAAGAAACCCGCTTAACTAATATGCTGAACACAAAAACAAGAGGGGTGGGGTGGTGGGGTGTTTGATACAGAAATAACCACCGCTCCGAAATGTCAAAGCCCACAAAGGGTAAGGAATAAATGCCAAAACAAGAGCTGTGGTATTTAATATAATAACTTGCTCCATGTTCTAGACTGCCCTCTTTCTAACGCTAGCCTAGTCCTGTCTGTTGTTTACATTCATATTATCTTGTGGCTATGATCGTTTTCATAATTGTCTCTTTGCTTGTTTCTCTGTATGACAGCCTGTGTGTACAATCCTCCCCTCCTCGGGCGCATCTGACAGCTCAATGAGCTCAATTTCTGAAACCGTCATGGATAGTCTAGTCTACCTTCTCCTTTCTTCATCTCTCAATCAATCCATACGTATGTCCTAGCCATCCTCACCTCTCACTGTTTGTCTATGCTCCCGTGTTTCGGAAAAAAGGCCCTATAGACCATTTTCACTTTCGCTTCACGGTTGTTTGCGGGGAGCCGCACGGCTTCGAAAAGCACCGTGTAGGGCAAAAAAGTCTCCATTTGCCTCAGTGATGGCATCTGAATATGTGCACAGTCTAAGCAAAGGTGCATTTTTATGCCAGAACCAGCACGTAACGGGTTTGTACAGTTGGGTGCCCAACAAGAGGATGGCATCGTTCGACCGTTGTCCACCGCTTCCGCCCTACAAGTGGGGCACGCCGCCATTTTGTTTGCAAATCACGTGATTATGGAGGACGGTAAATGAAAAGGGTCCCTAGCCAATCTGGATCAATTTCAAACACTATATAAAATGGAAAGCGCTCTCTGTTTTTCTATGTTATAATTGAGGAGCGTTTTTCCAAAACTGGATATAGTCAAATTTTGCATCAGTTATGGCTCCTTTCAGATAGTCATTCAATATTAGACTAAGACGCGGTTTAAGTAGACAGTGCGTCATGAGCCTTGCCAACTTCCGCACGCACAAGCCACTGATTCCAATACTGGAGCATAAAGACCAAGACTACTCACGCCTTTTGCACAAGGATACCATCTATAGCGCTGGTCCTGTCAGAAAACCACGCACGTACCATAGATCGAACTTTACCAGTCACGAACACTTGACCGCGTGATTTTCTTTTCGTACCCACTCTACCAAATTCAGGAGCGTGGCAGCAACGGCTCCAACATATAACAGGGATTTTCGGTGACGTTCCGAGTCATTTTAGGACAAGGGTTAGGGTCATGGTGCACAGTCCAGAGATTGCAGCACCCGTGGCAGTGTTCGGTAGGACGAGAAATCCCTTAGCCGATGACCTGTGTTTGGGGGTGTGTTGCTGCCCCGCTCCTGAATTTGCTCAAGTGAGTACGAAAAAAAATCACGCGACCATGAGCCACGGAACAGTACGCATCAAAGCTAACAGAGAAAGATATATAGAAGATCGTTTTTGCCTCCCACAATTCGCCTCAACAAGACACTTTAGCTAGGCGTGTGCCATATTTTACTAGTGTTCCACGCCTTGTTACTTCATGCTATCATCCTGATACTGAGTTCTTAGTGGATTTATGTAATAACGCGTTAGACATGTGTGCATCATGTATCGCGGGTATAGAGCAAAATTGTTGTATCTCCAGTGATATGAATAATGGGAGCTTACTCGGAAATACCACAATATTGGTCTCAATGATCTCATTTTTGAGGGAGATACAACAACACTGCTTCTCTGTAACTTGGAACTGGTTAAAGATAGCGGAATAACGAAAAAATTGCAAGAAACAGTTTGTCATTATTACAGTATTGCCATTATGAACCACAATTAATATCACTGGAGATACAACAATTTTGCTCGATACCCGCGGCATGTACTCTTAAAGGAGAATTTCTGTCATGGGATGATAATAAAGTGATTCTTACCTTATCTTGGCGTGTATTCCTTATCATAAATGCACTTTTACTTATACAATTAGCTGTATAGAGTTTAGATATCTAGGTCTTCCAATCAATAAAAAAAAAATTCTTTCAAAGTGTTCATAGAATATTAACCAAGGTTCATAAAAAGTCTTGAAAACTAATTTGAAAACTAATTTTAAGCCCCTTTTAGGGACTTCCTAAGGAATCACAATAAACAAATTAAGGTCCTGTGTGCCCGTGACCAAGAAATATTACAACTATACAAATGGTGTGCAGCACTCATCGAAACGGAATGAAAAGTTCAGTTATTTCAATGCACCAATTATCCTGTGTGCAACTGGAAGATTTGAATCTCAAATGCTTCAACTGAAACACAAATTCTAAGGACTTTGGCATCAAGTTCAGAATTTAGGGACTTTTCGAGTACTTATTTTTTTCTTTTAGGAAAAATGATGGACTTTAAGGACCCTTAAGGACCTGTGTGAACCCTGATTAATTGGCAAAAAAAAAATTTTAAAAATTGTTTTCTGCAGTTGTATGAACGCACTTTACGCGGTTTCATGATAGGTCATGCGCTAGAATAAAAAACCCTTCATTAATCTCGTATTGGAAACCCGCTTGGCGGGTTCTGCCGCTGTAAAAATACACGATCAAAGTGCGCGGTATGGATTGGCGTTTTATGCTGCTCACTTTGAACCCCTGCACACCGGCGTGCAACATGCAACATGCATACCCAATGCTTTTCGCTTTTATCTCTGCGGAATGATTTTGTTTATCAGTGCTGGGGATTTAAGCTGTTTTAGGACATCACAGACTGGGCTTAGGCCTTCCGAAGACCTGCCGAAGAGTGAATGAGTGCCTTTGTAACAAAGTAAGGGAGATATCATACTAAGCCTGGTCAGGCATAGTCAGATGCTGCAAGCAAACTGCACACCGAAGAATTAGTGGCAGAAGCTGGCTGTGTCTGACCGGGCTTAGTGTGACAGGGTCTGCCCGGATTTACTAAGAAAATAATATAGGAAATTGTGGTGTGCACTTCTTGTCTGCCAGCAGCTGACTGTGTCTGACCGGGCTTAGTGTGACAGGGTCTGCCCGGATTTACTAAGAAAATAATATAGGAAATTGTGGTGTGCACTTCTTGTCTGCCAGCAGCTGACTGTGTCTGACCGGGCATAGTGTGACAGGGTCTGCCCGGATTTACTAAGAAAATAATATAGGAAATTGTGGTGTGCACTTCTTGTCTGCCAGCAGCTGACTGTGTCTGACCGGGCTTTGTGTGACAGGGTCTGCCCGGATTTACTAAGAAAATAATATAGGAAATTGTGGTGTGCACTTCTTGTCTGCCAGCAGCTGACTGTGTCTGACCGGGCTTTGTATGACAGGGTCTGCCCGGATTTACTAAGAAAATAATATAGGAAATTGTGGTGTGCACTTCTTGTCTGCCAGCAGCTGACTGTGTCTGACCGGGCTTTGTGTGACAGGGTCTGCCCGGATTTACTAAGAAAATAATATAGGAAATTGTGGTGTGCACTTCTTGTCTGCCAGCAGCTGACTGTGTCTGACCGGGCTTTGTGTGACAGGGTCTGCCCGGATTTACTAAGAAAATAATATAGGAAATTGTGGTGTGCACTTCTTGTCTGCCAGCAGCTGACTGTGTCTGACCGGGCTTTGTGTGACAGGGTCTGCCCGGATTTACTAAGAAAATAATATAGGAAATTGTGGTGTGCACTTCTTGTCTGCCAGCAGCTGACTGTGTCTGACCGGGCTTTGTATGATACCTCCCTAAGGTTGGATTACCCCCCCCCCCCCGCCATCCTCTTTTTTCTTTAGCAAAGGGGTTTCGAACCGAAGACCTCTGGCACCCAGGTAACGCTCCAATCAGCTCACTGGACCAATACACTGGGAGATACGAAAAACAGTGGAATTTAAAGACTAAAAGAGGCAAAAAAATGAAACGTGGAAAGGACTGGTAATTACGAGAATGAGAAAGGAAAGAACTGTGACCAGTATGGAGAAGAATCTGCACTGGAAAAAGAGGGGTGGGGGTGAGTTTGAGTTTGGATAAAGCGCGACAAAACCACGACAGCCATGTAGTGCCAGGAAGAAGTAAGACAACAGGCAGAATATAAAGCAGAAGGATACCCTAACCTGAAGCGTCCACTTAAACACCCGTGATGAAATCAAGTTTGGGTAAGACTTTGAGTTAGTTTGGAGAAAGCAGCCATTGTGCCAGGAAGAAGTAAGACAACAGGCAGAGTATAACAGAAGGATACCCTAACCTGAAGCGTCCACTTAAACACCCGTGATGAAATCAAGTCTGGGTAAGAGTTTGAGTTAGTTTGGAGAAAGCAGCCATTGTGTCAGGCAGAAGTAAGACAACAGACAGAATATAAAACAGAAGAAGACCTGAAGCGTCCACTTAAACACCCGTGATGAAATCAAGTTTGGGTAAGAGTTTGAGTTAGTTTGGAGAAAGCAGCCATTGTGTCAGGCAGAAGTAAGACAACAGACAGAATATAAAGCAGAAGAAGACCTGAAGCGTCCACTTAAACACCCGTGATGAAATCAAGTTTGGGTAAGACTTTGAGTTAGTTTGGAGAAAGCAGCCATTGTGTCAGGAAGAAGTAAGACCAACAGGCAGAATATAACAGAAGGATACCCTAACCTGAAGCGTCCACTTAAACACCCGTGATGAAATGATGTTTGAGTAATAGTTTGCGTTAGTTTGGAGATCGCAGTTTTGAATGATAAGCAGGACAGAAGAAGGTCCTACCAGAAGCGTCCACCAATCACCCGCTCACCCCCGGACACGTGATTTTGTTGTTGTTTTTTTCGTACTCCCTTTATCAAATTCAGGAGCGTGGCAGCAAACAGCTCCAACATATTATTACAGGGATTTTCGGTGACGTTCACAGTCATTTTAGGGTTAGGGTTAGGGTTAGGGTGCACAGTCCATAGTTCGGTAGGACGAGAAATCCCTTAGCCGATGACCTGTGTTTTGGGGGGGGGGGGGTGTGTTGCTGCCCCGCTCCTGAATTTTGGTAAACTAGCGAGTACGAAACAAAAAAATCATGCCTCCCGAAACTCCCCCCTCCCCCCCAAAACCCCCTCAGTCAAGAACAAAATCGTCTGGACAGAACTCACAAACACTATCCCTTCCACCCCTCCCCTCAACGTTAAGAACAATCAGTCTGGACAACACTCACAAAATACAATACAGCCTGCTTCTTCACAGAGAAGCACTTAGTACTGTACACAGCATTTTGCCCTGTTTCATGTTTGTGGAAAAGCGTAGAGTCAGACATCTCTCTGGCGTTATCGGTTCTCTGAGCCAGCAAAATTCGATACTCTGGGATAATATATATCGATCTGTCTGGGGCTACTGCGTTTTTACAGGGCATTTCGACATCAGGGGAGAGAGGTGGATGGATGACTCACTCATGCTGGTCATTTACTGCCTCACTTGCCACATCTAGTGGTACTGGTTTCTCAATTCACGAGGAGTCGCCAAGACAGGTATGAGAGGGAGGGGCAGGGGGAGAGAAGACAAAAGACAGAGAGAAAGGGAGGGGGGGAGAGAAAGAGAGGGGGGAACGGGGAGAGAAAGGGGAAGGGAAAAGAGGGGGAGAGAGAGAAAAAGAGAGAGGGAGAAAAAAGGTAAAGGTAAAGAGAGAGGGTAGAGAGAGAGAAAGGGAGGGGAGTGTGAAAGAGAGAAGGGAGAGAGGGAGAACGATAGAGAAAGGGACGGGGAGAGAAAGAGTGAGACTGAGAAAGAGAGACAGAGGAGGAGAGAGGGGGGGGGAGAGAGAAAGAGAGACAGACATGGGAGAGAGAGAGAATGTGTAGAAAGCACATCAACAGGATAACAGTTACATTGTGCTAGGAAAAAGTAAGACAATCAAATACAGAGAGAACATAACAGAATTTTAGGACAGAAGGTGATCCCACTACACGCGCCAGAGGAGGAGGGCAGCAGTCCG
>OZ007584.1:11492914-11525414 GCA_963931925.1 Onchidella celtica | reverse complement strand
ACTCACTCACTCACTCGCTCACTCACTCACTCACTCACTCAATCTCACTCACTCAGTCACTCACTCACTCAGTCACTCATTCACTCACACATCCACTCAATCACTCACTCACTCACTCATTCACTCACTCATGCACTCAGTCACTCACCCACAAACCCACCCACTCACTCACTCACTCACTCATTTTTTTTTCATCTTTCAACTTCGAAAAATACACCCATAAAGCTAACATTACTCCATATTCCTCACCTACTCACACTGAAATTTGATCATCTGGTAATGCATTTTTGCACTATATAAAAGGTTGTCAAAAGACAATGAACATTAAACTATGAACAATGAACCACCCGTGAACAACATGCCTTGAGCCACGTGACATTTTTTATTGTTATAAGTATTTGTTTCGCTACATGTTTGTTTGTGCTGAAATGATCGTGTTTTTTACCTTACATCCACTGGTAGACGAGTTGATAAAAAACGCCAATTCAGCTTAATATATTATGGCAGTCTGCAGCGGTTTTACTTTATAATAATAATCAGCACGCCCATAATTGAAATACATTTTTACGAAAGTCTGTTTCATTAATTTTTTTTTTCATAAGATTAAATTTTCTTCGGCTGTTAGCGTTCAACGGCTTGTTTTCTTCTGTCTACTTGCCTTTCTATCCCTCTCTCTCTCTCCTTTTTCTCTCTCTCGCTCTCGCTCCTCCCTCTCTCTCTCTCTCTCTCTTTCTATCTCCCTTTCTCGCTCATTCTTTTTTATCTCTCTATTCATTTCATTCTTTCTTTCTTTCTTTCTGTCTTTCTTTCTTTCTTTCTTTCTTTCTTTCATTCGTTCTTTCTTTCTCTCTTTCTTCTCTTTCTTTTTTTTTTCTTTCTTTCTTTCTTTCTTTCTTTTCTTTCTTTCTTTCTTTCTTTCTATCTTTCTTCTCTTTCTTTTCTTTCTCTCTTTCTTTCTTTCTTTCTTTCTTTTCTTTCTTTCTCTCTTTCTTTCTCTCTTTCTTTCTTTCTTTTCTTTCTTTCTCTCTTTCTTTCTTTCTTTCTTTCTTCCTCCCCCTACCCTTCCTACTCTTTCTCTTTTTTTCTCTTCCACTCTCCTTTCTGTCTCTTTTTTTCCTTTATCACTCCATCTCTTTTTCTCTCCTCTTCCTCTCTTTTTTTTCTCCCTCTCTCTCTTCTCCCTTTCTCTCCCCCTTTCTCTCTCTCGCTGTCTTGGTTCTCTCAATTCCAGTTTCATTACGTATATTTGCTTCCCTATCTCCTAAACCCATGAACAATATCAGACTGAGTTCGAGTTTTCTACAGTTTGAGGATGGACAAGGTACGTGGACAAGATAACGACCGTATTGTGCAAGTCCGATAGAGAGAGTTACTCAGCTTTTTGCTTCAGCTGAAAAAACTGGTAAAAACCGAGTTACGACTGGTCAAATAATGACTGGTCGATTATTGGTAGGATTATCACTTTGTTATCACTTGATTATCGCGTTGTTCTGTAAAATATCTGATCCCATCTGGTCAAATCGGCCCGTTACAACTTATATCGAAGGTTGCATGGTAAAATGTCGCAAATCGACACTTTCTAAAAAAAAAAGATGACATTTTTGGCATTCTTGTAGTCCATGGCAGCCCACAGGTTGTGTTATAAATCTGCTGTTATATTCTGAAAAAATAAGGGTTAAGTAGCTTTTTCTTTCAATACCGTAACATTTAAAAAGGGAGGGGAGGGGGGGGGGTATCATAGGAAACCGGGTCAGACGCAGTCAGCTGCTGCCAGCAAAATGTAGGCCTACATCAAAGAAACAGTGGCAGAAGCTGGCTGTGTCTGACAGGGCATAGTGTGATAGGGTCTTCCTGGATTTACTAAGAAAATGTAGGGCATTACAGTGTGTAGTTTTTGTGTGCCCGCATTCATATGATAGGGTTTTCCCGGATTTACTAAGAAAATGTAGGGCATTATGGTGTGTAGTTTTTGTGTGCCCGCATTCATATGATAGGGTTTTCCCGGGTTTACTAAGAAAATAATATAGGAAATTATGGTGTGCACTTTCTGCCGGCAGCTGACTGTGTCTGATGATATGGTCTTCCCAGATTTACTAAGAAAACACAGGAAATGATATGCACTTCTTGTGTGCCGGCAGCTGACTGTGTGTGACAGGGCTTGGTATGATAGGATCTTCCCGGATTTACTAAGAAAAATATAGGAAATTATAGCGTGTACTTCTTATGTGTCAGCATCTCACTGTGTCTGACTGGGCTTAGTATGATACATCCTTAAGCCTGATAAAGAAATTGCTTAGATTTGGATTCTCTTCAAAAATTTGTAAAAATCGAGATACGATAGTCAACACCACCGAATCTTGAAAGCTGTAAGAAAAGCATAAAGCATCATTTTTTCCCCCCGAAACTGTTAAATTTTCAAAATTCTATTCTGTACTTTGATGTTGTAATTGATTATATAAGCTAGTGTTATATGACTAAGAGCGTCTATGTGTGTGAAACTGAGAGTTTGTATGGATGAGAGTGCGTGTTTTAGTATGAGATTTGGAAAGTGTATGCATGAATCACTGATGCAATGTACAGCGCATTGAGAAATGGGCTATAGAAATGTTATTTATTATTATTATTATTATTATTATTATTATTATTAACACGGCCTTAAAAATTTATTCAACACTATTTACACAAAAATACTTAATGAGCAGTCTGAAATGGGTTAAACCTTCAATTTCCTATCTGGTGTTATATGAGAGGATATGAGAGGGATTTAAATGTTCTTGAACAAAGTAAACTAACACAAGAATTTTGAGCAACTCGCTTGGCATTAAGTGTATTCCCTAAAAATCATAAGGAAAGTTCTTTGATTTCTCGGGGGGCTCCCGGGGGGCCCCCGCAACTATCACTCAAAACACAACTCACTAGGGCCGAGATATAACTAACTTAACTAACGTGTATCTATGGTCATTTTATAAGAATGGTCAAACATGTGGGCGAGACCAAGGATGGTCAAGCTGGCCGGAAGGGCCAGGCGTGTGGGCGGAATCTTTATGTAAGATAGCCGCTCCCCTTTGACCTCGGACTTGTAGGGTGTGAGCAAGACCACCCACTGAATGGAAAACCCAATGTGGGAAACTGATATTATAACATCCCCGTCAACTAAAATAATGGATACATTATTTAAAAAGAAAGAAATAATTGAGTTTGACACATTGTCATTAAAGGGAGTAAAGAAAATGTAAGTAGATCTAAAAGGTCTCCAAATAATAAACTAAGGTTTACGCATATGACAGTGTGTGTTCAAATATGAAATAATACAAATCTTGTCAACATCAATAAGAGAATGGGCTGGAGTTTACAGAGTCAACATACCGTGGAGTTACAATAAAATCGAGTCAAGGTTAGGTTAGAGCGTAACAGGGTTGGAAACCCATACCTTACAGTTTCACTGGCCTAGCCATGGTGCATTCCATTCTCACGAAAGTGAGAGACTGGACCAAAATATTTGCTGCCAAAATCTTCCCCGAGAGTGGAATCTGGGTGATGTAAGTGGGGATAGTTGAATTATGGGGCAGAGCAGGCATGGAATTTTGTCTGGTTGAGTACACAAGAGCGGGAAACTCTGGATGGACATACTAATGTTGGTATGAAAACTCTTGAATCAGATGAAAATAATGTGGGTAGTACTAATGTGGACGAAGAACAATCCTAGAACATATGTTGTTATGATGATGACATAACACATTAGGCATGAGTGTATCAAAGTCACAAATAAAATGCAGTAATAAATGTAGCTTACATTTTGGTTCTTATCGAAATAACAAAAAGTAATAGAGCAATATAGGAGGAATCTCAATTGGGAAGCAATAATAACTGGGCAAAACACATGCAAAAACATAACTATATTATTATATCAGAGTACTCAAATATTGGTTGGTAGGTTGTTCTTATTGCAGGTGCGCTTTCCAGTCAAGCTCTGACATTACTTGGTGCAGTTGCGCTTGGCTGTCAGTCCCTGAATATAACCCTAGTCATTTATTATCGAAGTACTGTAAAGGTTGGTGGGTTTGTTCTTACTGCAGTTGCTCTTTCTAGTAAAGCTCTGACATTACTTAGTGCAGTTGCGCTTGGCTGACAGCCTCTGAATATAACCCTAATCATTTATTATTGAAGTACTCTAATAAATATCTGTGGGTTGGTTCTTATTGCAGTTGCTTTTTTCGGTCAAGCTCTGAATATAAATATTGCAGTTGCGCTTGCCTGTCAAGCTCTGAATAATTAACCCATCGTAAATTACTGACAATCTCACCCTTCTGTTACACCAAGTACATTGGGAGTTCCCATAATAAGTTTCTGTCCTGAGACCAGTCTAATTTTCATGACGTGGCCGGCTCTATCACTCGTAGAACGAGGCGAAGGACAGATTTGTCATACTGTGGGGCAGTTTGGTTCTGAACACGAGTAGATATGCGAAAAGGTTGAGGAATAGAGCTTTGCTCTGCATTAAATGTTTTGTCCAATTGACTTGTTAAAGACTACTAACACTGGAATTCGGGTGTGCGTAGCGAGACAGATTCTCTGCGTGCTTGTCATTGTTGTAGCGGAAAGCTTAGCCCAGACTCTACATTCTCTATTAACGTGGCATGACAAGGAGGTAAAATCGAGAACAATATGAAATACATACAACGTAAAATGACATACCTAAAATTAAGAAGTTTTCTCAATAATACACAGTATATAAAGAGGTTTGGTTGCCCTTACCAAAACATTAGTATGTTGATCACAATAAGTGAAATCTTGCTTGCGATTGAAATTGATTGTCCATGTGCTAATTTAAGTGTTCATATTATGTTTTCGTGAAATTATTCCCACTTGGAAGAGTGTCAAAGAGTTCACTACTAATGTGGATGGTACTGTTACTGTCCAAAAACCCTACTACTGGAATAGTGGTGTTGAGGCACACTTGTAGATATTTCAGCGACGAACTAGTGTAGGTGTTGGTGGTGCCTCCGATGCGGTCAGGGATGGAAATGAGGGGACTCTGTTCACAGGAGGTTATTATAGGCTCTTGTCTGGTCTGCGAACGTGTTGGGCATGACCAGATCGCTGATGTACATGGGGATGTTGTTGATGATGGTCCGAGACAGACAAAGGACGCTGCAAGAGGACAGTCTCGGGCCTTTCTAGATTACAGGCTGGCGGCGACGGCAACGGCAAGCCCAGGCTTTGTGTCCGAGACGGTTATAGAGTTGAAACTTGTACCTGCTTCTACGGCATTGTCTGGTAAAAAGTTATCAGTTTGCCTCTGTACAAAAGATGCGTTAGTTGAAGGTAGACGGCCCCTGGCATGGGCATGATGATAAATACGAGCCATTTTTAAAAAAATGGGTCTAGATGTGGCACTTTTTTGTGAACTCTTCACAAATGACTGCAGAAATACACTAGGTCAACGTCCAAATGGAAAACACAAATGAAAGTCCAGAAATTGGCAGCTCCACCATGTTATATGAGAGGGATTTAAATGTTCTTGAACAAAGTAAACGAACACAAGAATTTTGAGCAACTCGCTTGGCATTAAGTTTATTCTCTAAAAATCATAAGGAAAGTTCTTTGATTTCTCGGGGGCCGCAGCCGAAGGCTCTTGGCCCCCGCAACTATCACTCAAAACACAGCTCGCTGGGGCCGAGACATAACTAACTTAACTAACGTGTATCTATGGTCATTTTATAAGAATGGTCAAACATGTGGGCGAGACCAAGGATGGTTAAGCTGGCCGGAATCTTTATGTAAGATAGCCACTCCCCTTTGACCTCGGACTTGTAGGGTGTGAGCAAGACCATCCACTGAATGGAAAACCCAATGTGGGAAACTGATATTATAACACTGGCCTAGTTCAGTGATCAGTTTTACAAGGGTTAGCAGGTGTTGCTGGTCGCGTGTATAAAATTGGATTTGGATATTTTGGGGGTATTTGTCAAATTGGGGACAAGGTGGTCTGGAGGCAAAGTGGTGGTTTAAAATTTGGATCATGATCCGGTTATCCGGATATTTTGAGGCGGGCAGTCCAAATCGCGACCGAAGTTCTTGTTTGTTCTACTGTGGTTTACTTTTTCATACGTCATTTTCCGTAAAATACCGGAGCGGATGTTGTGGTCAAGACCATGATAATTATTATTTACACAACTCTCCACAGTTTCGGTCCTCATTTTTTCTGGAAAAGACAAAAACATACATACAATAATATAGTAAATAACCGACGATATATCCAGTTAAATGGATCAATCCAGATAACAGCGCATGACACGTTTGCGACCCACTTCCGACTTGCTTTGAGAAATCTGGATCGAAGGCTTGCTCATTAGCGAAGCAGTTAACATGTTCTCTCCCCGTCTTAAAGAAAAAAACAACAACTCTCCTTCCCCCCCCCCCCCCTTTCCACCCTTTGCACACGGGCACTGCCAACGTTGTGTTATTGAAGTTTGTTCCTAAGGAAATAAAAACAAAAAACCACAACAGCAAAACGGGATTAAAAAAAAAATAGAATTATGGGAATTTGGGGAGTCAAAAACTTTGACAATCATATTTACAAAACTCTTTTCAGAACCAAACAAAACAACCTTTGAGAATTTTACCAACGATGAAATTTATATGTAACTGCTAAATTCTATTTGTGATAGTTAGAAGCACGAAAATAATACCGAAACATAAATGAAGTACCCAAATAAACTGTGAGAGGCAAAAAGTGGCCTTTGTCGTCCTGACGAGCCGTAAAAACCCAAAGTCAGTGACCCCCTAAAACAAGATTTTGAGAAAAAGGCATTTAATCCTATAAGTGCCAATAGCTAATTGACCAAGTAATTGGAGTGATTGATGTTAGGAGACCGTAGTCTAATAAGTAAGTTGTTATAGAAATCATAGTGAGTAGTGTTCACTGCTCATCTACAGTTTACCCTGTAACATGCCACGATCCCATAAACAACAGCCAAGTTGGAAGTTTGTGTCGGACCCATAAATTTTCACTTCAAAGCCGTTTTTTTCAAAATCAGCTTTGCCGACTTATTGTGGGTTTTCTCATGCACACTCACATTTGGGTCAGCATACAAAGACAACTTAAACCATGTGCGTTCTTGTGAGATTGGAGAAATGGTAGAGAGGGTGAGAGAAGAGCGGGCAACAAGACACCCTCCTCTGTGCCATTCAACTGGATCCAAAACCGAACTTCTACGCTGCAACCCTTTCCAGTCTTCGAAACGGTTCCAGACCAGATTTTCAAAACTGGTTTAAAATTTGGATCATGATCCGGTTATCCGGATATTTTGAGGCGGGCAGTCCAAATCGCGACCGAAGTTCTTGTTTGTTCTACTGGACAAAAAAAAAAACAACATAAAAAAACTGGGGATCTATTATAATTGCTGTGCTGAAGAGATGTAACAAATTTTTTTTAATGCACACTTTGCTTAAAATGCCTTGTGGCACTTATCAAGCTGTTTCACAGTTCCCATTTATTCTAACTCCTTATCATAATACTAAAGTCGCAAACGTTTAACGTCGGATTTCTCAGTTGTGCAAAAAGTGGAATTAAAACGAACAAGAGCTAAAGTCGCCAAATATCCTATTCACACAACAACAAATCTCCGCCTAGCACTATCTGTAGGATGCCCCGTCCAAGAAATTCCAAAATTCCGCCTATGGTAAATTTCTCCCCTGGTTTGGAGCCACGTTTTGTAAGAAGGAGTCACTGCATGAGCGAACACATTCAATCCCTATACAGTATTAACTAGACATGATTACTGTCATTAGCGAGGTTGCCAGCGGCACAAGACGCACCCAGACATGTTTAATTAGTTCCTCCTCTGTCTTAGCGCATTGCACGGCTTCGGTCGCAGAGTGGGCAGCTTGCATTAATGGCAACTTGCTATGGCAGTTTAATTACTACAATATCACCGTATCGATTACCCCAGCTCCTTATCACAAAATGAGTTTCATTCGAGTAATTTTTGCATTCACAATATTGAGGAGGTTATCTCAGACGTGAATCTCACGTCAGTCCCACTTAGATTTCCGTAGGATTGGTAACATTACCGTAGGGATGGGTTTCCTACATCAGTCAGCCGTCGGCGCAATGTCGTAACCAGCAGATCTATGTAGGAACGATGTCATTCCTATGTGGAAACTTGATGTCAATCGTACGCGTCGGACTCTATAGGGTTACTCTCTGTGATAGTTTGGCTCCATCTGGGCATATTGAAATTAAGTCACATTTGGTCGATATGAAGTCATCTTTAACTTAATTAGGACTTTTATTTATAACAACATATCAAGAGCAGCACGGTAAAAATGTCGCAACTTAGGTTTACATATTTTTCAGCACAAGCCAAAAATTAATACCTTTTTTTTTTTTTTTTTAAATCACACTTAATGGTTATGCTATTTAACCCCTATTTTTCCAGAATTTAACCCCTCGTTTATAACACAACCTACGCACTGGCATAGACAAGCGTGACAAAAAAAAAATTAACTAAAAGAAATTGAGTTACGATCTTTTCCCATGCAGCCCTCGAAATAATAATGGAACTGGAAATCGAAGGGGTCTAAGTGTTAAAAACAACGACAGACAGAAAGAACGATGAAAATGACGTAAGTGTGATTCTTTGTATACCACTACCGCTTTTGGCCAATTAAAAAAAAAAAATAGGGCCTCATCTTTGACACCTCATTGTTAACGGCATAAATAAAACAATGTTCAAAAGCACATCAAATGACATATTATTATCAAATGACATGATTATCAAATAACATATCAATGGCATATTAATTGACATATCATATCAAATGACATATCAAATGGCATTTTAAATGACATAATCATATCAATTGACATATATCAATTAAAAGCAAAATTACAGCCTATATGATGGGAAAAAATATAACACTAGGACGTTCATAGAAACGGGTCAAATAAAGGAGGCCGATAATTCGGCCGAAGGTAATATTGGCTAGTTTCGGCGCGTGGTATACAAAGAGTTGACCAAATTGAAGTAACCACAGTAACAAAAAAAAAAAAAAGGGAAAAAGATTCATTTGATACAGTTCACAAACTAATAAATTAACCAGACTGGAAACACGAGCTTCGGGCGGTGTCGTTTTTTACGGAATTTCTCGAGTGACGTCTGTATAACCAACATGGCCGAGCTCGGGAAATTCCGATTCTAGTTCTATCTGCAGTAGAAATTTATTTTTATTTGACAAGATTGGTTGTACATGTATTCATTTCTTGGTGCAGAACCAAACTTTCGCGTCCAGTAGGCGCGTCAAAATGGTATCATTGAAAATTGTAGCTATGCTGAAGCGTCGGTCGCTACCGTAAACCTAAATGGCGGATGGTTGATGACCTTTCGCTGTTTTGTGACGTCACACAATGGGAGCATCCAGTCTGGGTATTTTATTAGTCTGTGATACAGTTTGAGTTTTGATTACAGAAATCGATTGTGAAGTGACAACAGCAAAAAAACAACTATAAAAAAAACAACTACAACAAAACTTTGCTCTTGGTACAGATTGATTTTTGATTCTTCCAATTGATTGTGAAGTAATTACAACTACAACAACAACAACAAAACCCCATCAATCTCAACAGCGAAAGGCCTGGACCCGGTACAACTCGATTTTTGATATCTCAAATCGATCGTGAGACAGCATTCAGAGAGACAGGCAGTGAGACATAACTACTGAGACGTTTGTTCTTGTTTGTTCCAACTCCACTTTTTGCACAACTCAGAAATTCCACGTTAAACGTTTGCGGCTTTAGTATTATGATAAGGAGTTAGAATACATCGGAACTGTGAAACAGCTTGATAAGTGACACATCCACAAAATCCAAGTTTGCACTGGTAACGCCTTTTCTACATACTCAAAGATCTCTAGTTTTGCAGAATATGGAGATTGAACAAACAAGGAATAAGGCGGCTGTTAAGGTAGCCACACAAAGGCCACCGAATTCGGTCACCGAGCCACTAGGCGCCTTAGGGGCCGCGCGCACTATCCCGTTTCGCCTGCTGCACGGCGTGCAAACGCAGATTTTTGCTTGCTTGGCAAAGAGTTTACCGTGCTGCACAACACGCGAAAGATTGCTTGCATTGAACCGGTGGTTAATTTTAACATAGTGCGCGTGGGGCATTAGGTGAGAAGAATTGCACTATATAATTTCAACAACTGCACATAGAGCCCACCTAGATTCCGTCCGTTTATATAGTGCAATGCTTCTCACCTAAAGCGTCTAGTGGCTCGGTGACCGAATTCGGTGGCCTTTGTGTGTGCCAAAATCAATGAGCACTTGTGTCTACTGTAAGTTGTTGTTTTTTATGCAATGCAGAGTGCACGGTACAAAGGGGCTCAGTCACAGATTTCATGTTCAGAGGAAACTTGAGTTTTTAACCTCCTTCCCGGCTTTGCCCGGAACTGTTACTTGCTGTCTAATCTCGCTACACTGCTATGTGACAGGAATTTTTCCGGGGTTGTCTTACCTGACTACACTGCTATGTGCCAGGAACTGTTCCGGACCAAGTTCGTATGCATTTCTTGAGTAATCGTATGGAGACAATTCCCAAATTACGAATGTCTTGTATTTCCTAGTTCGTTCTACTGCGTGTACTTACCAGCGTCATTTGCGTGTACTTTGAAAGCGTGGGATTTACGGTGTGTCATTTTTCGTGTTTCGTCCGATTTTGCACCTGGCATTATTATGAGTGGAAATCTGTGTGGAAGGCAAGAGGTTAACTTTGTCTGAGCTCTTTCTTTCATAAACTACGTTATTGTTAGATGGCAATTTTAGCGGATTGAGCCCATTTCTATCAAAGATACAAAAGCAGGTTTTACATGTACAATGGAATATTCGCTTGGGCTTGGGGGCCAATAACCTATAATTTTTACATTGTAACTTAGCCCGTTTTTTCCCCGTGGATTCTTCTACATCTAGATCAAGTGACTGGCATTACTCGAGATAAAACTGTGCATCCATCTTTCTCCCATCCTCTCTCTCTCTCTCTCTCTCTCGCTCCCCCCCCCCCTCGCCCTCTCTCTCTCTCTCTCTCTCTCTCTCTCTCTCTCTTTCCGATCTAGAAAGTTTTCCAAAATACAGTCATGCTACAGCCCCCATGCGCATCATGACGCCACGCAATCAAATTGAAATGGCACCAAAGTGAACGCAATGATGTCAAATAATAGACTACCCTTGCAGTCGGCTTATTAAAGACAGTAAAAGAATACATACTTGTAAGAACATTCGAAGAAGAGAAAACATCATTGTAATTTTACATTTTCACAATTAAAAAAGAAAAGAAAAGAAATTTGAATAAACACAATATTGGTAGACACGAAAGCGATTGGGTTAGATCGATTGACCCTGGAGAATACTTTTTTTTGCATAATTTTTGAGACTGTTGTTTGTACTGTATGAAGCGTTAGCCGAACTTGCACTACAATGAAATACTCCCGCCACTATTTTATCTTATCATATGATAAGATAATATTTGAGATTGTTATGTGGGCTGTAACTTGGAAAAAAAAAAAAGAAAAAAGCCAAAATTGCACAACCATGACATCCTCATGCCACTGTAGACCATTTTCACTTCCACGTTGCGGTTGTTTGCGGGGAGCCGCACTGCTTCGAAGAGCACCGTGCAGGGCAAAAACCTCAACTTGCCTTGATGATGGCATCTGAATATGTGCACAGTCTAAGCAAAGATGCATTTTTATGCCAGAACCAGCACGTAACGGGTTTGTACAGTTGGGTGCCCAACAAGAGGATGGCATCGTTCGACTGTTGTCCACCGCTTCCGCCCTACAAGTGGGGCACGCCGCCATTTTGTTTGCAAATCACGTGATATGGAGGACGGTAAATGAAAAGGGTATATATTAAAATTTATTTTGATTTGTTGTGTGCAATAAAAAGATAGACAGTCACAATGCGTCTACCTCATGAATATCAAAGGGTATTTAATTTGCCAAATTGTTGTATGAGACATTTTTTCCCCGATTTTGAGCTTTTGTCATGAAAGTGGCTCTCTCACTCTTAATTTCATTATGTATAAGTGTCATTCCAATCGGTCGTAATATTTTATGCGTTTTAACCCTTTTGCCGTCCAAAATTTAGTCCTCATTTTCTCGAAAAGGCAAAAAAATGGGCATACAACCATAAGGCTGTTGTTATAAGTAAGTACTCACCCCAAGCATTTCTTTGTACTCACCCCAAGCATTTTTTTGTACTCACCCCAAGCATTTTTTTGTACTCACCCCAAGCATTTTTTTGCCTTTAGAGGCACTTACGTATATGTAGCTATCCCTAACCCCGACCTTATCCTCAACCCTAAATCTTTTCGAATCCCTAACCCCGCCCCCCCCCCCCCTCCTCTTTAAACCTAAAAACAGGAGGAAAACAAAAAGAAAATTTGAAATAATAATTAATTAAATCTGTTGTCAGGAGTATTTTAGGAGGAGCTCTCTAGCTCTGGAGTCACAGAAAACTTTAAAATTCCGAACTCTAGCACAAAAAACCTCTTGGATGTATGCATTTATAACATCACTAGCTGAGTACCCGTTCGATGAACAGGTTTGTGTAGTTTTAAGACTTAAGACGCCTGTGAACTAAGAAAGGCATTAATGCTGCATAGATAGCTTATAAGAGAGATGCAACAACAAAGGACACCACTTCAGGCCGAAAGGAATAAGAACAAAAGCCGAGCTGCGTAGGGTCATCCCCAAAACTCAGTGATAGGACAGTACACAGTGTGCAGTGGTGCGCACGGAAAATTTTCAGGAAGTGACGATGTCATAAAAACCTACAGCATGTCAATGAGCCTAGTGAAAATTGGGGAAACAATAAATTTCCAGTAAAAACAAAAACTACACTGATTTGAGACTTCTATTAAAAACTGTGCACCCTTACATCCATTCTGATGCACCATATAAAATTTGAAGTCTGAGTGTTGAGTGGTTCAGAAGCCTTTTGCAACGAAAAATCTCAAGTCCAAAAATATAATATGGCAAATACCCCGACGATATTTACATTCACACCCAAAAGACAAAAACAAGGCTCGGGCTGCATTTGGCAACGTCAAAACTACCAATGTAGTCTTTTGTAACAGTTCCAAACCTCCAAGCTCATTTTGTATGCAATTCAAGGTAAACCGATTTCTTGTCTCAGATTCCAAACATCACAAGAATAAACCCAGGTTTACAAGCAGATAGTCCGGTTTAGAAAACACGCCGATTTATTTCCATTGACTTGGTTGTGGTGGCAGGACAAAAAGCTGTATGTGTTAAGTTGGTCAAATTAGTTTAGATCTTTGTTTTTAGGACATTCGCTGCTCTCGGCTTTTAAAAGTCATATTCCCTAGTTATATTTTTTTTCTTGTTAATGTTAGGCTCGTCTTGTTTCTACCTATAACTCTCTCCCTCTGTCTGTCTATCTGTCTGTCTGTATCTCTATCCCTTGGTCTTTGTCTGTCTCTCTGTCTTGTTTCTACCTATAACTCTCTGCCTCTGTCTGTCTATCTGTCTGTCTGTATCTCTATCCCTTGGTCTTTGTCTGTCTCTCTGTCTTGTTTCTACCTATAACTCTCTGCCTCTGTCTGTCTATCTGTCTGTCTGTATCTCTATCCCTTGGTCTTTGTCTGTCTCTCTGTCTTGTTTCTACTATAACTCTCTGCCTCTGTCTGTCTATCTGTCTGTCTGTATCTCTATCTCTTGGTCTTTGTCTGTCTCTCTGTCTTGTTTCTACCTATAACTCTCTGCCTCTGTCTGTCTATCCGTCTGTCTGTATCTCTATCCCTTGGTCTTTGTCTGTCTCTCTGTCTTGTCTCTACCTATATCTCTGTGTCTCAGTCTGTCTATTTGTCTCTGTCTATCTGTCTTTCTGTATGTCTATCCCTCTTTCTTTGTCTGTCTACCTCTCTGTCTTGTCTCGACCTATGTCTCTCTGTCTCTGTCTGTCTATCTGTCTGTCTGTATGTCTATCCCTCTTTCTTTGTCTGTCTATCTCTCTGTCTTGTCTCCACCTATATCTCTATGTCTCTGTCTATCTGTCTCTGTCTATCTGTCTGTCTGTATCTCTATCCCTCTTTCTTTGTCTGTCTATCTGTCTGTCTTGTCTGAGTGGTGGAGATTTGATTTGGGATTGGGGGCGATGAAGGAGGTATAAGTGGGAGGGCAAGCACTAATAAAGGACGATTTGGGAAACTGAATAATGCATACGTTGCGGTGGAACTCGAAGTCCGTGCTCGAGCGAGAGACCTCACTGAAAGCTGAGAGTACGGATTTATAGGTAGAATACGCATATCCACCTTCTTGTCTGTCCGGATCTACTTAAGGCGTCGCGAATCAATTGGCGGCGAGTTCACTACTGTAAACAGTGACACGTGTGTATACGCACATGGGAGACGTTCGGTCAATTCTTTCACTTCCTTTCTCTTGTTTACACGGATGGTAGGGAATCGGACCTGTTTGGATACATCCTTTCCACCCCTGTCACAACAGACAACTCCAATACAACCAGCAGGCATTTTAACTGCTTAGACACATCTCGAAGTTACACTCATCAGCAGATCCACCGGCCATCTTGTTTGGCGGAAGTACAAAACAAAAACTCTGTGACGTCATGCGCATTCTACCTATAGAGAGATCTCACTTCCGTGAAATCGCCAAATTAGGGCGCTGCGGTAAACAAGAATTGAAACAGCCTTCACCAAAGACAGTGTGCATATTAAATTTCTTTATTGTGTTTTGTTCGTAAGTTTGAGCTCATTGAAATTATTTACAGTCGTTTATAACCTAGTACACCCCGTAGAAATGCACAAACATATATTGTTTACCGCAACGACCCACAGACTAATAAAATACCCAGACTGGAGGATCCCATTGTGTGACGTCACAAAACAGCGAAAGGTCATCAACCATCCGCCATTTTAGGCTTACGGTAGCGACCGACGCTTCAGCATACCTACAATTTTGCATGATACCATTTTGACGCCCCTACTGGACGCGGAAGTTTGGTTCCGCACCAAGAAATGAATACATGTACAACCAATCTTGAAAAATAAAAAGAAATTTCTACCTGCAGATAGAACTAGAATCGGAATTTCCCGAGCGGCAGCCATGTTGGTTATACGGTCGCCACTCGGGAAATTCCGTAAAAAACGACACAGCCCGAAGCTCGTGTTGCCAGTCTGGTTAATGTATTAGTCTGTGCAGCGACCTACTTTCCGCTCCATACTAACAGTGCTTTCGCGGAGCCTCCCGTGTCTCGCAGTGCAAATCGACCAATGGACCCTTTTCACTTCCGCGTTACGGTTGTTTGCGGGGAGCCGCACGGCATCGAAAAGCACCGTGTAGGGCAAAAACCTCCACTTGCCTTAGTGATGGCGTCTGCATATGTGCACAGTCAAAGCAAAATGCATTTTTATGCCAGAACCAGCACGTAATGGGTTTGTACAGTTGGGTGCCCAACAAGAGGATGGCAATGTTCGACCGTTGTCCACCGCTTCCGCCCTACAAGTGGGGCACGCCGCCATTTTGTTTGCAAATCACGTGATATGGAGGACGGTAAATGAAAAGGGTCTATAGTGAAACCTCTCTACAGTATACATACTCTCTGTTGAAACACAATGTTGTGACGTCACCAATTAATTAACCTATCAAAATCAGTTGGTGTTCCCCCTCACCCTTACCCCGCGACGTCACCATCCAATTAGTTTGCTCATCAAAATCTCTTGGTGCCCTCTTTTTTCTTTTGGTATCCTTCCTGTGAGTTCGTGGCCTCAGTTCTTGATTGTTTCAACTCCACTTTTTGCACAACTGGGAAATGCGACATTAAACATTTTTGCGGCTTTTGTATTACTACAGTAGTTGGCCCACTGACGCGGGGAATACACAGATTTAAATTTTATAGCTGAGGTTCGATCACAAACGTGTAAATTTGTGGGCAAGAACGAAATTCCCCGTCATACTTTTTAATTCTACTCGAAGAAAAATAATGCGTCTTGCTTTTCCGGGCTCAAAATATCGGAACACTTTTCAACCCAGTTGTAGTTCAATATCAACGAAAGTAATAAAAAATATAGCGAACTTTAAGACCTTTTACAATATTCTCGCGTTGACCGTTGCGTCTTTCCATGAGGAATATGAGATTTTGTAGAATGTAAAACTCAACGGTTAAAAAGCCTTTCATGATTACATTGGAGACATTATTTCCTTTAGAATATGACTAGATGACCTATCGGGCATTGCCCGGAATAAACAATCATGTGCTCCCTCTCTGTCTCTCTGTCTCTCTCTCTCTCTCTTTCTCTCTCTCACCCTCTTTCTCTCTCTCTCTCTCTCTCTCTCTCTCTCTCTCTCTCTCTCTTTCTCTCTCTCTCTCTCTCTCTCTCTCATATAATAAAAGTAATAAATTACAGTCTTGCTTCAGAACTCATGCGCACCAGAACCACTACGCACCAAACTGAACGCTTGATGCGGTTACTTTTTATGACATGCACGGTACTATACATTACGAAACAAACATGCAAAAATACAGATGTTACATAGCAATAAACATTGTTTTTTTTAAAAATTACATGCTTAAAGTAAACAACTCTTAATTATAGCCATCATCTTTCTTATCTCAATTGCCACCTTCCTGCCAAATTTAAGGCCCTAAGAGTGTATAGTTTGGTCAGTTAGTCATGCCAAAAGTTGCAAGTTACTGAAATATATAATAGATAGATGATAAGGAGTTCGAATAAATCGGAACTGTGAAACAGTGCCAGGACGCATTTTAAGCAAATGTCAAAGTGTGCATTTGTTGTACCTTTTCCACGTACTGAAAGATCTCCAGTTTTCTAGAAAATGGAGGTAGAACAAACAGGAACTCAAGTCACGAATATTTGAGTTTTGGTTTAATACGGCTTTTCTCCAAAGCAAGACTGGTCTCTCGTTATGTGGTCGTTTTACATTTGTGCTCACGAAATGCTACAGGTTTCCTTTGGGCTAATGACTTGTTTGTTTGAGTGGGAGAAATCAGTGTTTTGTCTTCACTGACAATGTCGTAAAAGGAATTAGATTTTGCCATGGAATTGGCTCCCGTTATATAACTTTCTGGACCATGTTATATTATATCTTTCTGTCATTCTTTGTCTTTAGCGCTGTCTTAGTCTGTCTATCTGTCTGTCTGTCTGTCTCACTGTCCTACGGTATGTCTGTCTGCCTGCCTGCCTGCCTGTCTGTCTGTCTGTCTGTCTTCCTGCTCGTCTGTCTCTCTGCCTGCCTGTATGTATCTCTACCTCTCTGTCAGACTATGTGTCTGTCTGCCTGTCTGTCTGTCTGCCTCTCTGTCTGCCTTAATGTCTGTATCTTTACCTCTCTGTCACTCTATGTGTCTGTCTGCCTATCTCTCTCTCTGTCTCTCGGTCAGTCTGTGTGTATCGCTATTTCTCTGTCTCTGTCTGTCTGTGTGTCTGTCTGTCTGTCTATCTGTTTCTCTCTATCCCGATATCTATTAATTTTAGTAATCTGTCTGTCTGTCTCTATGTCTGTGTTTCCGTCAGTCTATCCGTCCGTCTGTGTGTTTCTCTCTATCTCTGTCTTTGTCCGTGTGTCTGGTTTATTTTTCTGTCTATGTCTGCCTGTCTGCCTGTCCTATGTCTCTACCTTTCTCTGTCTGTCTATTCCCCCTCTCACCTTCTGTCTGTCTGTTCCTTTCTCTCCCCCCTCTGCCTCTGTCTGCCTCTGTGTCTTTCTATCTATCTTTCTCTCCCTCCTCAGTCTATCTCTCACTGTCTCTCTGTATTGTTTGTCCCCTCTGCCTTTCATCCTCTCTTTCCTCCGTGCCCCTCACACTCTTCCCCGTCTCTACCTCTCTCTCTCTCTCTTTTTCTCTCTCTCTTAAATACAGACTCCCATAAGCATTAATGCTCCACCCACGCTGTTCCTATTTACGAAAAGTACAGCTGATTAAACGCTTTGGAAAGGCAGACAAATAAAAGCCACCAAAGCAGAAAGTGGACACAATGGGAAGCGAAATCAATCTAAAACATAATTTTTTGTTTAAAAATAGACGCCTTATAATTATCAACGGCTGTGTTGTGGTGTGAGTATCAGTTGTAACCTGTATAAACATTTTGAAGCTTATTCTTTAAGCGGTTCAGTCAGTGACACACGCCAAACAGCGGCAAGTTCTGAAATATTTTTGGACTGATTTATTTAGTTATCATTTTAAAGAACTTTAGTTGTTCACTTAGGAATATACTTAAATGGGTATTTACTCATTTATTTATTTATTTTTTTATTTTTATTTTTTTTCATTCATTCGTTTGTAGCCACTGAGTCAAAAAGAGAATCAAAAAATATTCATTTTTGTATTTTTATTTACTCATTGCCTTTTTTTTTTGTGCTTTTATTTATTTATTTATTTATTTATCTATAGCCAATGAGCCATGCATAAAAAGAATACATTTCATAAGGCATTTCAGTCTGGACCCCCCCCCCCTTCCCCCACCTTTCCAACAAAAAAAAAACTCCCCCCCCCCCCCCGAAAAAAAATCATTTAGGTAGTATGTTCATGAAAGACATGTTGTACCCACATAGAAGAAACATTGAGGAATCATAAATCAAGCAAAACCGCAGTTTCGAACAAAATCACTATTTGCCCAATAAAGCTGTGTTTACTTGTGAAGGGAAATGGAAAGGGACCCGGAAATGTCAAACACCCTGTAAGTACTGTAATAGAAAGAATGTTTTCTGGCATATTTCCGTACGCATGGAAATACTTTCCCTTTACTAGCTGATGGATTTTAGCGGTTCCTCATTACCGTTTACGTACATTCTCTTCTGAAAGCACAGCTTAAAATGCCGTTTTCGCAGCTCTTCTCTTGCGACTTTATCACCGATTTGAAAAAGAGGGCGACATTATCCTTGGGAATCTTACCGGTAAGTTCCACTTTCTGAGCAGGTTTACTAAAGATATCAGATGCAAGAAGATGAGACACTCTCTGAAGGGAGCGGGGCCCATGGGGTATGGCATGAAAAGAATGCTTGATAATAAATAATGATAAAGTTATGCTACAGATTTGTCAGCAAAAAAAAAAAAAAACAACAGATTTTCCTACAGCGATTGAAGTTATAATTACAAACTAAGTGACGTCAATCAAAGTCTACAATGATAGCTGAACAGTGAACAAAATTCAATATTTTCCCTATACCGGATTTGTAAAGGAAGTGTATATCCGTACAATTGGCCATATGTGATCGACGTACATTCAAATCAGCGCAGATCACGCAATCTCCGAGCAGAAATCGGATTGTTTTGCTACTAAGCCGATTCATTTTTTTAAAAAACTATGCGAATTAACAAGGTCAATAATATAGTATTCCGGTTTGTGTTCTACGTCATCGAATTGTGTGCATTGTACGGATATGCACTGTCCATATCCGTACAACATGTTGCACGGATACGCGCTTCCATTACAAAATAAGTGACGTCAATCAAGGCCTACAGTGTTAGCTGAACAGTGAACAAAATTCAATATTTTTTCCTATACCGGCTTTGTAAAATACGACATGTTCACGACTTCCGCTCATTCGCCGCTAGCTGGCGGTGCGAAATCTGTGCACGCTTAACGAGCTAGCCGACTCATCTTATTGTATCTGGGTATCTTTGGTTTTACTCGATACTGACAGAGGATGCACGGGCTTTGTCAGGGATGAATCTGCCCTCCGGCTTCGGCGAATCCGGCCTAATTTGCCGTCTTGTGCCCAGATCAAATGTGTGGATTAATGCGAAACGCGTTCCCTTTTGTTCCTGAGAAGGGGTTGCCATCAAACTCAATTAGTGTGAAACGCAGGCAGACTGTCTTGTCGAGTACCCTCACGAGGGGGTGTTAAGTGAAAATACACGAGTGTGTTTGGGGGGGGGGGGGGTATTGAGGGGGAGGTGGTGAGCTTGAGTTTGAGTTTAGAGAAAGCATGTTGACATGACAACGGTCACATTGTGCCACGAAAAAGCAAGACGATTACGTCACGGTCATACGGTGGGACAAGGTGGTCTAGAGGCAGGGTGCTCGCCTTTCATGCCAAGCATCCCGGGTTCAAAACCCGGCCGGTGCAAGCATGTTGGGATTTTGGGATTTTTCTCATATTTTCGTGTCCCTGATCCTATTCGGGGGGGGGGGGGGTAGGATCGAGTGCCTAGACTTATCGGATAAGGACAAAAAAATTCGGAGGGCCCGTGCGCACGTACCGCACGTAGTGGCAGTTGGAAATTGTAAAGAGCAGGCCTAACTGGCCGCTGTCGGGGCAAAATTAAATAAAATTCGTCCCTACTATTCACCCCCCCCCCCTCATCACTCAACCCCCCCCCCCCCCAAAAAAAAACAAAACAACAACAACCCGTCGGCCGGCGCTGCACTGTGACGACGACGTGCCGGCTCCAGTTAAACTGGGCTGCCATGGCACAAAGGCAAATTTCCCACAGGGGATTAAAGAAGTATACAAATACAAAAATAGAAATACAAAAATACAAATACAAAAATACAAATACAAAAATACAAATACAAAAATACAAATACAAAAATACAAATACAAAATAAGACAAATGGCCTATGTCATTTTTTCTGTTGTTTTTTTTTTTTTTAGATAAAATGCGCACCTTAATCAGACAATCACGTTGCACTATTCAACAGTTACATTGTTTTTTGTTTCGAACTTTTTTTGTTTTTGTTGCTGTTGTTGTTTTTAACGAAAATCCACACCCGCCTGAATCACCATTGTCGACTGGTGTTAGGGGAGCGTAATATAATTACAAAGCCAAATAGAGAAAATACTGAGCTATGCTCACTGTTCGCTATAGTTTTCTATACTACGCTCCCGTAACAACGGCTACCACTGTATTCAAAGGACATAGTTCTCTTTGTTTTTTCCAACCCACCAAAACATGACGTAGGCAATTGTGGGATGACCGTGACGTCATTCCCAGGCAACAACTCTAGGGAAATCCAATGGGTAGGATTGACGTCGTCTACATATAGGAAGGACGCCGTTGCTGGTGAGATCCTCGGGTTATGACGTCATGTGTGTTTAGGTTTTAATTTTAGGGGATCCCTGTGCTTGGCATTATTTTAGGGGATCCCTGTGCTTGGCATTATTTTAGGGGATCCCTGTGCTTGGCATTATTTTAGGGGATCCCTGTGCTTGGCATTATTTTAGGGGATCCCTGTCCTTGGCATTATTTTAGGGGATCCCTGTGCTTGGCATTATTTTAGGGGATCCCTGTGCTTGGCATTATTTTAGGGGATCCCTGTGCTTGGCATTATTTTAGGGGATCCCTGTGCTTGGCATTATTTTAGGGGATCCCTGTGCTTGGCATTATTTTAGGGGATCCCTGTGCTTGGTATTATTTTAGGGGATCCCTGTGCTTGGCATTATTTTAGGGGATCCCTGTGCTTGGCATTATTTTAGGGGATCCCTGTGCTTGGCATTATTTTAGGGGATCCCTGTGCTTGGCATTATTTTAGGGGATCCCTGTGCTTGGCATTATTTTAGGGGATCCCTGTGCTTGGCATTATTTTAGGGGATCCCTGTGCTTGGCATTATTTTAGGGGATCCCTGTGCTTGGCATTATTTTAGGGGATCCCTGTGCTTGGCATTATTTTAGGGGATCCCTGTGCTTGGCATTTTTTACACCTCATTTGTCTAGTTTTTTTTGTTTTCATTTTTTCTTATTCTTGTTTCTTTGTATTTTTATTGTAGGGATTCGTTTTTTTACAATTTTGCCAGGGTTGCGGCCTGGTTTAGCCTGCTCTTCTCGAATTTGAACTGCCGAGATATCTTTAACACAGGTCATCCTAGTTTTTCGTCCTTATCCGAGAAGACTAAGTGACAGGAATCTCTCTTCCCCCCCCCCCCCCAAAAAAAATATTCAAACATTCTGCACCATCCGGAATCGAACCCAGTACTTTAGGCGTGAAAGGCGAGTACCTTGCCTTTAGACCAATGTCTCCCCCCCCCTCCCCCCCCCCACCCACCCAACCCCTAGTGAATGGGGCTGCTGCGACAAAAGCATTTCGCTTTTATTTTTAAAAATCACAGTAATGCAGCTGTTAGGAACGACAAATATAGTGTCTTGGTTATCATTGTTATGGCAGTACGTCTTTCCGCCTGTCCATTTCTTTGTCCGTGAAATGCTATGTTTATTGACCTCTTTGTTTCTTCGATCCAATGTGAGAACGGCCCGGACACGATCTGAAAAGAACAGCAAAAAAACTCATGTTATAAAGTGACAGGGAATTTTATGGCAGCAAAAATTACTCTGTGAACTAAATGACATCAGATTTTGCCCCGATATTTTCAACGTGCATGGCGAAGATACGTGAATTGAAAGGACAGTGGGTAGTATTTGTTCATGTTTGCGTTTGTTTCTAACAATTGTAATCTCCCTTTCATAGCAAATTTAATGATAGCATCGTTGATATTTGCATTTTTAAAAACAGTACTGGATGATGAGTGAATGTTTGCATGTACATTGTTAAGGTAAAACATCAATTTGGAAATAAACATTGAATTTATGGCCCCAATCTTGTAAGCTAAAGGCAAAACTGAATTCTCTATTTTGGTTAAAATATTTGCAAGGCTGTTAGTAATATCTTTTAGTTGTTCTTTACTAGCTGTTACACTAAGATTTAAGTCATGGCCCAAATAAGTATAGTGTCTAGTTTTCCCGTACATGGGAATGATGTCATCCTGTATTTCGAATGTCACTTCTGAGGTTGTGTCTCTCCCAGCCCAGTTGTTACCAGTTCTCTGTCCGTGTAACACTGCACATTTTTTGTGCTTTACTTCCATGCCGCAATAGCTCAAAAACTCTTCGCTCTTATGAAGCATTTCAGTCATATGTTGCTCGTTGGTCGTTGTCATTGACACGTCGTCCATGTAGGCCTGGCAGGGATTGGGTAGGTAAAGTTGATCGTAAGGAGCACACATCCACCGTAGCCAAGGATCCATCGCCTGGATGAAGACAATGGCACTCCAGGGACAGCCCTGAATAATGCCGCGTCCACGTGGTATACTTGGTGTAAGGGCCTTGCCTGCCTGGACCTGGAACATACATACATACATACATACATACATACATACATACATACATACATACATACATACATACATACATACATACATACATACATATTTCAAGAACTTTATTGACTATATGATTTTTACATGCAATGAATACATCCATTTACATAATCACATATTCAACCATCTTCAGCTGTACAACACACCAATATATTCCGTACAATAGACATTACATTTTGTACGTTATTTCAATCAGATTAAATTATACCTTCTTTTCCATACTCTTTGCGAACCTATAATTGCGCTAATGCTGATAAACTTGCACATGCTAGTTGACTGCCTATTGCTGAAACCTAGCATTTTTAACCCTGATGCGGCTTTGTTATGAACAGTCCCCAATGCTCCCACGATAATAACAATGATTCTACAGTGATAGCCCTTGTCATTCATATTATTATGCAGTGATAGATATTTCAAAAACTTTTCATGAAAACATAAATCGATGAATTTGTCAAATGGAACAGCAATTTCTACAATAAAAGCATCTTTGTTCTTTTCATCTAATATGAGTATGTACATACATACATACATACATACATACATACATACATACACACATACATACATACATACATAAATAGATAGATAGATAGAGAGAGAGAGGGGGGGAGGGGGGGGGGAAACACACAGATAGATTTGAGGTTCATGTGGGTCCATCTATTAATTGTCTCCACCGTTACCTGAGACATATGTCCTGCCCATTTCCATTTCTGCTTGAGTACATATTTTAATTATGTTTCTGATCCCTGTCTCCTTACTTAATTCACAGCATGGCACTGTGTCTTGTTTCTTGATATTCGCCATCTTTCTTCTCATGGCTCTTTGAGCTGTTAAGAGTTAAATGGTGTTAGTTGTTCTGTAAGGGAACAGGTCTGGCATCTATTTTACCCAGACAATTATTTATATGAAATTAACCAGAAGCACTTGAGCACAGCCATAGCAAAGATATAGGCCCATTGGGAATGACGTCACAGAGTGTTTCTGTTTTGTACTTCCGACACCTAAAATGGCGGGTGGATCAGGTGACGAATTTAACTTCGAGATATGTCTAAGCGGTTAAATTGCCTGCTGGTTGCATTGCAGTTGACTGTTACGTTAGGGGTGGAAAGGATGGATCCAAGCGGGTCAGATTCCCTACCATCCGTGTAAACAAAAGAAAGGAAGTGAAACAATTGACCGAACGTCTCCCATGTGCGTGAACACACGTGTCATTGTTTACTGTAGTGAACTTTTTTTTTTAGCTCGCCGCCGATTGATTCGCGACGCCTGAAGTGCTCACAGTGCAAATCAGCTAACGAATCAAAATCAATGCTACCATCGCCATGGTTAAGCGTCGGTCCTGACAACTAAAATGGCCGATATCCGCAATGGGCCTATAAAATATGGGCCCTCACAACTGTATGGTCGAAAGGGGATGACAGCAGAGACCTAAATTTAAACTAGAGTTTATATCTGTCTTTTATTACAAAAAAAGAATAGTGGCGGGAGTATGTCACTGTGGTGCAATTTTGGCCTTTTTTTTTTAAACGCTACTGCCTAAACAACACTTTCAACAATCTGTTATATATTTCAGTAACTTGCAACCTTTGGCATGACTAACTGACCAAACTGTATGCTCTCCAGGCCTTAAATTTGGCAGGAAGGTGGCAATTGAGATAAGGAAGATGATGGCTATAAATTGAGATAAGGAAGATGATGGCTATAATTAAAAGTTGTTTACTTCAAGCGTGTATTTTTTAAAAATAACAATGTTTATTGCTATGTAACATCTGTATTTTTGCATGTTTGTTTCGTAATATATTATAGTACCGTGCATGTCATAAAAAGTAACCGTATCAAGCGTTCAGTTTGGTGTGTAGTGTTCTGGTGCGCATGAGTTCTGAAGCAAGAATGTAGTTTATTACTTTTATGTGAGAGAGAGAGAGAGAGAGAGAGAGAGAGATGAGAGAGAGAGAGAGAGAGAGAGAGAGAGAGAGAGAGAGAGAGAGAGAGAAAGAGAGAGAGAGAGAGAGAGAGGGAGGGAGTGGGGGTGGGGGGGGGGTAGCACATGATTGTTTATTCCGGGCAATGCCCGGTAGCTCATCAAGTTGTAAAATAAGTTTTTTGAAACGATAATCAATCTAATTCTTCCGCTTTTTTTTTTTTTTTCTTGTCGGACATCATTTTCCTTAAAGAAAAAAATATTGGAGCGGAAGGGGTGCTGTAGACAAGACCACTAACTTGCCAACTTTTGCCTATTTTTTCCATCACTAATTTCGGACCGTTTTTGCATTTTTTTTCCCTTCAAGGGTCCAGTTCCACAATAGTAAGAAAACAGATTTATTATTAAAAATGGTGGATAGAAACTACAAAGAAATATAACACTTTATATCACTGACCCTGAATAAAAACCCAACAAGTGGGGGAACTTTCTTCATGTCCATGTTTCTTTCGGTTTCAAATATTCAGACTAGACCCCCAGACGGATCTTTCCTAAGGAGACGACAATCAGCCGCAAGCTCTCTACTGATGTCCGTAGTTAGGGTAGCCACACAAAGGCCACCGAATTCGGTCACCGAGCCACTAGGCGCTTTAGGTGAGAAGAATTGCACTATATAATTTCAACAACTGCACACAGACCCCACCTAGATTCGGTCCGTTTATGTAGTGCAATTCTTCTCACCTAAAGCGCCTAGTGGCTCGGCGACCGAATTCGGTGGTCTTTGTCTGGCTACCCTTAGTGTATGACGAGTATGATAAGGTTCCAACTCCCTTCCTTTAACATTTGACAAATTGATGATTGCAGTTTCATGTACTTATAGCTTTTCACGCCATTTTTTCTTTTTAGTGATACGTACAAATGATACACCGAATCCGCTTGATACTTTGACACACAATGGAGAAAGCCTGTAGAAGTAGTGTGTAGTGTGTAATTCAGTCCAGCCAAAATGCGGAGATACAATCTTGTCATTCTAAGGGGGCGAGTTTTTCTGTGGTCTGTTCCTAGGCGGGCCATGTTCCCTATCTTAGAGCTGGCAATAAAGTCGACAGTTCTGTAATAATATTATGTGTGCTGGACATCTAGTTAAGTAGCTTACCAATGCGGGCGCTATGATATGAACAGACAGAATAAAAAAAAAAACGGAAACAAAATTATGATATTTCTTGTCAGGGTAATGTAGAAGAAAAAAGTGGGGTTGGGGTTGGGGGTGTTAGGTCTTTATGTTAGGAGGTTCGCAGCTCTTGCTCTTGGCATCTATATATATACATCACTTTTCTCGTTTTTATGTTTCTTCTTCTTCTTTCTCTGTGTGTGTGTGTGTGGGGGGGGGGGTGAGATAGGGAATAGTTGTTTAGAATTTTGCCCGGGCAGCCAGCTGTCTTGTTCGGGCTGCCCTTCTCGACATCCAACTGCCAAAGTATCGTTAACGTGCTCAGCGTGTACGCAGGCCTTCCGACTTTTTTCGTCCTTATCCGAGAAGCCTAGGTGCTCGATCCTACCTAAGATAGGATCTTACTTGACTTATACCCTTGAACCCTGTGTGGGGCAAAGATCGTCCACCAAGGTCCTCCACCCTGCTCTGTCTTGGGCGGAGGCCTCAGTCTGGCCCCCCGACGAGATCCCCGTAGTATCAAGGACTGGAATCCCCCCCCCCCCTCCAAGAAAATTCCAACATGGCTGCACCGACCGGGGATCGAACCCGGCCGCTTCGGCATGAGAGACGAGCACCTTGTCTCTAGACCAACGTATCCCAACGTCATAAAAAGGGTTGGCGCTGTTTTATGATACAGCACGGGCAACCATAATGCAGACAGCGCAGACATTCAACAGCTGATCAAACACTGCAAAAATAAACTTTCACGAAATATTATAAAAACCACAGAAAAACTTTAAAGATTTCAGAGTAAAACAAAACAAACAACTAAAAACAAAAGTGAGAGAGAAGCCGTAGAAATGGGTAGACAAATACATGTCATCACAGAACGGACGCCAAAAAGAGAAGCCCGTCAGAATCTTCTCAACTCTGTAAAAATCGTATTTTTTTTTTTTTTTTGCAGATTAAACAAAATTTTTAAAAAAAAGGAAAACGAAAATTGAAAAAAAAAAAAAAAAGGAAAATATTCTATTCTCCTATTTTATTGCAATATCATCAAGGCTAGAGGAAAACACACACTCTCACACACATTTATATACACACATACAGATGCAAGCGCGTTCATACATACAATCAAATCAATTTCGACAGCCCCTACGGGGATAAACAATTGCAGACCTTTTTAATGATAAATGAAAAATACCACATAAAAAAAAAAAACAGAAAAAAACTCCAACTGAGGGAATGAAGGCTTTGAAACGAAAAACGATTAAAAAATATGTTATTATACAGAAGAAAATAGACAAATTGAGAGAGAGAGAGTGAGAGAGAGAGAGAAAATAATTAAAGGCTGTTGTATTGCAGACAGAGTGTTTTACCTAGAAAGCTGTATAGCTGTGCATTGAACACAATTCCCCTATTTTAACATTAACGAACTACACTGGAAGAAAAGGAACTGTTGGCGCAAGGAACACCATTGGAGGAGGAGGGGAAAGAAAGGGGGGGGGGTGGTGGATGGGTGGATGAGGACACACCAGAAAACGCAAATCATGACCAGATGGACATAATGTTATGGCGACCTCAGCTCTTCTTTGTTCTATCTCCATTTTCTGAAAAACTGGAGATCTTTTAGTGTGTAGAAGAGGTAATGTCGTAAATGCACAATTTGACACTTGTTTGAAATACGAATTTGTCAAGCTGTTTCACAGTTCCGGTTTATTCTAACTCCTTATCATAATACTGAAGACACAAACGTTTAACGTGGAATTTCTCAGTTGTGGAAATAGAGTGGAGTTGGAACTAACAAGAACTGAGGTGGCGAACTGTTGACATCTAGGGAATTTAGCACTGGAGAAGGAGGGGGGAAAGGGAGTGAGAAAGGGGAGGAGGTGTGGATGGGTGGGTGACAGACAGTCAGAAAAAAAACATCATGACCAGGTGGACACAAAAAGTTCTATGCTGAACCCCTATCTGCAGGTCAACGTGTCTCACGGACACCATACTTTTAAAGAAGATTTTATTGTTATACACTTAGCTGTACGGCTTGGGGTCTCAGATACACCACACTCCTAAAGAGGATTTATTGTTACATATCCCTTCCCGTACGTTCTGGGGTCTGACAAACACCATACTTTTAAAGAGAGTATCATATAATAATGGAGCTTGGGCCCAACTTTGCGACCGCAAAGGCTTTTTTACTACGCAACGTAGAGAAATGAAATTTGGCACATGTATGTAAAAGTTATTAAGCCTGTACGTGTCGAGCTCATTTTTTCCCGAAACTCTTTACTTTTCCCAGAAATTCAGTTATAATGATCAGTTATCAATTCATGATTGCGAATACGACGTGATAATGTACTTCCGTCAATTTCGTCATTTCCGCCTCTTACCGGAAATGTAAACTAGAGTTCACGATCCAGCCACGCCAAGAAAACTTTGATAGTGATACCGAGTACAGTGTTATACAGATGAGGTGAGTGCCATTCATTCATACCAAGAAAACTGTGCGTAAATATTTAAATCATTTCTTACGAACACATGAGCCCATGAAAAATGCTCGGTGCGCACTACTGTGCACTGTGTACTACTGTAGTGTAATACTATCCTATCTATCTATTGATCGCCGATTTTATGTGGATGACCCAAAGTGTCTCGACATCAATGTCTTTGTGCTGATTCCTTTCGGTCTGGAGTGGTGAGCTTTGTTTTTTACCATTCGAAGAATGGGACAGTTACTAGTACTTAGTATTACTAGTCTTAATAAATTTATCTTTAGGAGTGTTGTATCGATTAGACACCATGACATACGCCACGCATGATTTTTATCGACGACCGGAGTTAAAAGGGTATGATACCTCCCTTATGTGGGGACGGACTTTACGGGAGTGGTTGAGTTTGAATTTGATGATAGCACTTCCACACAATAACTGCCACAGTGTGATAGAAAAAAACAAAAACAAAAACAGGACACTAGACAGAATATTATGATCATCGACATTTGCCCTGTCTGGGACAGACATAGACGATCATGGCTCTCCACTCGGATCTGTCATCAGCCAACCTCAAGAAGGAATTGTTGTTGTGACGTTTGTTTGTTGTCCATGAATTAAGACTTTCCGTGAAAGTTTATCTCTGTCTACCCCTGCTTTTTCCTGCCTTCGATTTTCCCTGTGACTGCTATGCTAGATGTTCGAGGCTCCTGAGGCGACAGATGTGTCCTAGAAATTTCAGTTGCCTCTGTCTTTTCGTTTTCATGAATGATATGAATATCGTCATGGTGCTGACCGTTTGGTGAGAAAATCACCACAAAAAAACTTATTTATTCTTTTGCAATGCAGTCAGACTTAGGCCAAAATGACTCTAGGTAAAAGTGGTCATCATCCACGTTGGCTGAAACAACCCCAGAACCAAAACGGCCTACGTCTATGAATGAGTTAGGCCATTACACTTACAGAAAGTTTTATTTCCAGGATAATGGCTTGGCACTTTTGAATGATTTTTACAGTAATAGATGCACCATGGATAGGGCAATGACGTAACAGATACGTTCTGTTTTGGCCTAAGTCTGACTTCGGCCAAAAGGGTTAGCACCATGACGACACAACAGAACTATAATAACAGACGGGGTCTATACCAGAAGGACCAGCGAACCACCGGCGAATGTAGGAGTGCGGGGTGGAGAAAAGGAGTTCCCATTAATGCTGTTGAAAAAAAAAAATATCCTCATTACGCACAAAAAGAAATAATTATATTTGTTAGGGGGGCGTGGAATGTTACATAGAAAGCTACAGCTAAACAGTGAACAAAACTCCCTTATTTCTCTATTTTCCTTTGTAATTAGTCTACGCCCCGCCTAACAACATCAAAGAAATTTAATATGACATGCACTGTAACCGAGTGAGTGGGAGGATGAGAGAATGATGAGGGAAGATGGACAGAAAAAAAAAAAGGATATCATCGCATGTTGGACACAAATCTAATATAGTGGTGAATTCCGCAAATAGCGCCGTGCATGATTAGGGGGAAAATGCAATGAATGATAACAAAAAGAAAGAAAGAAAAAAAAAACTACCCACAAGTGAATGACGCATGATTTGTGACAAGGGTAATCGTGGGCATTGGGAAGCCTGGACGAGGGTAGGGCGGTGGGGAGATTAAAAAGACATCTCATGAGTAAGATATTCCCTCCTCTAACCCTGCTCTCCCAATCTCTCTCTCCCTCTCTCACTCTCTCTCTCTCTCTCTCCCCCGTCTCTCTCTCTCTCTCTCTCCCTCTCTCTCTCACTCTCTCTCTCTCTCTCCCTCTCTCACTCTCTCTCTCTCTCCAACCCCGCCTCTCTCTCTCTCTCTCTCCCTCTCTCACTCTCTCTCTCTCTCCCTCTCTCACTCTCTCTCTCTCTCCACCCCCGCCTCTCTCTCTCTCCCTCTCTCACTCTCTCTCTCTCCACTCCCCCCTTCTCTCTCTATCCCTCTCTCTCTCTCTCTCTCTACACCCCCGCCTCTCTCTCCCTCTCTCCCTCTCTCTCTCTCTCCACCCCCTTTCTCTCTCTCCCTCTCTCTTCTATTTTTTATCTCTTTTTCGCTCTCTCTCCTTTCTTTCTCTTTATCTCTCTCTCTCTCTGCACCTCTCTTTCTTTCTCTCATTTCCGTGTCTATCTTTCTCTTCCCACCCTCTCTGCCCCCCCCCCCTCTCTCTGTGCCTAATCTGTGTCTATCTTTCTCTTTCTCTCTCTCTTCTTCATCGTCTCTCTTCCACTTTCTGTCGCTCTTTCCCACTCACTCTCTCTATCTCTCACTTTTTATCCAAGACCCCCCCCCCCCCCGTCCCGTGGTGAACACAAATATAACATGTGGAGAGAGGAAGCCGATGAAAATGAAAATAAATTTGACGATAATGACAGAGATGTGTTAGGGTTTGAGTACAAGTTAAACGCCGCACATCGATTGATCAAAGACAATGTGTTAATAGAGGGACACGTGAGAGATCAGTATAGACAAGACAAAAGAATAATTATGATACCGAACAGAGGGATTGAGAGCTGCAAAGGACAGGCATAGATTTATTAGATATAGAAGAGACACATACAGAGAGAGAGAGAGAGAGAGAGAAAGGTTGACAGACAAGAGAGAAGAGAAAGATAGAGGACAAGCTATTGAGAGAAAGGAGAGAAAGATAAACAGATAAGACAAGAGGGGGAAAGTAAGATCAGATAAGATAAGATAAGATAGGACTTTATTATCCTATTTCCAGGAAAGTCGTTGTCACAGCATTCAGTACCAATACAACAGCAAATACAATTATATCCAAGACTTACAAGTCTTTAACGCACACCGCACACACGCACATTGCTCTCACAACATTACCAACAAGTAAGAACATTGCTCACACAACATTACCAACAAGTAAGAACATTGCTCACAGAACATTACCAACAAGTAAGAACATTGCTCACAGAACATTACCAACAAGTAAGAACATTGCTCACACAACATTACCAACAAGTAAGAACATTGCTCACACACATACACACACACACTGTAAGGACAATCCTTTAGGAAAAACTAACAACAGCATACTACTACATCAAGAAACACCGCTAGTAGAAAGATAAAGTAGAACAGAACGAAACAAGATAAGATAGAAAGACCGATTTTATCATAGAGATGGGACAGAATGATAAAGAGATAAGATAGGGGAGAGATAATAAATACTATTGAAGAGAACGATAGAGAAATAGAGAGAATTAGGAGAAAGAAACAATCAAAAAGCTGAAGAGACCAAGAGAAATACTTCACTGTGAAGAATAACGGAAGAAATAAGATATAAAAAAGAGTATTATTAGATGCAGAAGAAATAATCAACGCAGAACAAACAGAAAGACAGAGAGATAAGATGAAAAAAAAGAAGAAGTGAGGTCATTTTCTTTTTAATTAATAAAGTAAACCAGGTTAGAAAGAACTAGATGAGCTACCGGACATTGCCCAGAATAAACAATCATGTGATTCCCTCCCTCCCTCTCTCTCTAGTATAATAAAAGTAATAAACTACAGTCTTGCTTCAGAACTCATGCGCGCCACAACACTACGCACCAAACTGAACGCTTGATACGGTTACTTTTTATGACATGCACGGTACTATATATATTACGAAACAAACATGCAAAAATACAGATGTTACAAAGCAATAAACATTGTTATCTTTTAAAATACATGCTTGAAGTAAACAACTTTTAATCATAGCCATTATCTTCCTTATCTCAATTGCCACCTTC